>PVJS01011775.1:0-45075 GCA_004027185.1 Glis glis
CTGAATTAGTGGTTGCTCCAATCCTAAGACTCCAGCTCTTAGACCGTTCGACCAGCTACTGGTTCCTCTGACCCTCCACGTGCAGTCAGAACCTGGGACTACATTGCTGCAAACTGTAAGCCATCTGATAAATCCCTTTTTTAAAAAAATATACTCATTCTGTGTATTCTGTTAATCTAGAGAACCCTGTCTAATACACGGGGTGTACCTCAGAGGTAGAATGCTCCTGGGTTAAATCTCCAGTACCAAAATTAAAATTTAAAAATAAAAAAGGAAAAGACAGGAGAAAGACAATTTACTGGTTATAAAAGGAAGTAAATGTGCATAATTCTCATTTCCAAATGTGGGGATAATTAATGGCAAGCACTGTGTATCTGTCTTTCTGAAATCCTTAATAATGGCCCCTTTCAGACAGAGGTATAGGCGCACACTCCAGCTGTCTGGGTCCTGCCTGGCTACAGCATTAACATGCCAGAGCACAGAGTTGGAAATGCAGGAGCCCAGCACTCACTGCCCAAAGGCTGTGTTTGCTACACATTCAAGGATAAGAAGTCAACCAGACTGGTGGTAGAAAGACAGGGAAGATTCAAATAATAAAGAATAGAAGGGAAAAATCAACACTTCTAAGCAAAGGAGGATGTATCTGAAGGGCAGCATGTTGAAAGTACCTTTCAGGATCGCACTGGGGCCACTGATAGTCATGACACCAATGAGATTAGAAAAACCAAGAAAAAATCAACTAGAAAAATATGTCTGTGGAGTCTGACTGTCCAAAATCACTGAAGGACGTTGGGAAGTGGAGACACAGAAGAGCAGGCTGGGCTGTTGTGTTGGACGTGAATACAGGTGCCACTGGGACCCAGAAGGACACCTGGATATAACACAAAGAATCTGGAGATGGAGAGATGCTGCTTTGACCTTAGAAGGTTCCTCAGACTCCAGCACCATCCCCTGGAGGCAGCCTTAGAGCACAGATCGCTGGCAGAGCCTGAGGGCTTCTCAGTCAGCAGGGCTGGGAAGGGCCAGGGCTAGTCTGGGGACCAGACTTTGAGAAGTACTACTTAGAAAGTAAATGAAAAGAGAGGAGCCACGAGAAAAGAACTGAAGTGGACCAAGATACAAACAGCTCCAGCCCACAAAAAGAATAAAACGAGGCCGGGCATGGTGGCACATGCTTGTAATCCCAATACTTTGGGAGGTGGAGACCGGAGGATCCGGGTTCGCGGCCAGCCTCAGCTCTGTCGCTCGCTCGCGCTCTCTCTCTCTCTACTTAGTGAGGCCCTCTGCAACCTCGTGAGACCCGGTTTCAAAATAAAGTATAAAAAATAGGGCCGGGGGTGTAGCGCGGAGGTAGAACACCCCTGGGTTCAATCCCCGGTACCGAAAAAAAAAAAAAAAACGAGCTCTACCCTCTCCCCTGAGAATCTGGGTTAGTTGGCCTGTCCCTGGTGATATCCTGGTCCCAAAATGGCATTCTTAAAGCTGTCCAGGTGGTTCTAACAGGCATCTGGGGTTGAGAAACATTAATTAAGGATATGAGAAGGGAAAATAATTTATTTTTAAAAAAATTTAGCTGGTCATGGTGGTACATGCTTGTAATCCCAGTACTTGGGGAGCTGAGACAGGAAGATCACAGGTTCAAGGCCAGCCTGAACAATCTAGGGGGAACCTGATTCAAAATAAAGTAAAATTAAAAAGACTGGGGGTATAGCTCAGAGGCAGATGCCTCCAGAAATTGTTTTCCTTAAATAAACTAGGGGAGGAACCAATGTTACCTGGCACCAGTCTAACTAATGCTCTCCCACACTACCTTCTCCAGAAGAACAATAGCAATACCATTAGTTAATAAATGGCCCAATGGAGTGGTCCACAGCTGTGAACGGAAAGGACGTACTAGAACAGTGTCTCCCAGAGAGGAGCAGGAGATGTTGACTTGCAAAACACAGCAGCCTCTCTCCTCCTAAACCTTCTTGCTGGGGAGATGTCAAGACATCTGTGAGGGAATGGTACAGGAAGCATGCCTCCTGTGGCGATCACAAGGACCAGATGCTGAGGGCAACTCAGCAACTTTATGAAAAGATAAACGGAGTTAACTTAGAGCTGAATTTAACTTGACTTTAAGAGAGAAAATATAAACCAGGCACGGTGGCACACACCTGTAATCCCAGTACTTGGGAGATTGAGGCAGGAGAATCACAGGTTTGAGGCCAGCATTAGCAACTTAGTGAGACCCTGTTTCAAAATAATAAAATAGGGCCGAGGGTATAGCTCAAAGGTAGAATGCCCCTGGTTCAATCCCCAGTACCAGACATAAAAAAGAGAAAATATATTTCTCATATACCTATTATCGTGCACTAAAGATTATTTAATTGCTCATAGAATGGTTAGTTTTAGAGCTGGGAAAGGCTTTAAAGATGACTTCAACTCCTACTTTCTCAGTGTAGAATCAGAATGAATGGCCGCCTAGACAGATAAGGTGTAGCCAAGGTCAACTAGCCAAGAAGGCCTAGCCTGTGCTCGCTGACCCCCAACCCACCCAGCACACCCCCTTCTTAGTAGTCTAAGCTCTGACTCTGCCAAGGGGACTTTTTCTTTCCATTCCATTCTCAGAAAAGACTGAGGAAGCTTTAAGTTATGCACATAGTGCTAAATTGGACCCAATAGCACTACAATCAGGGTGTTAGCAAACAAACATTCAAACTCCTCTCCATTTTGATGTTTCTCCCTGGATTCCTATTTCTGAGTAAGAGATGCTTGGATGAATAAAGACATATTTCCAGTAATCTGTGTTCTTGGGGCCTAGATGGCCATGAAGCACCAGACTATACATTTTCTTTTTTTTAATGTACTTTTATTGGTGAATTGTAGTCTCACATCATACTGTAGTGCAGAGTGATAGGAACATGCATGGAGTGCACACAACACTTGGTGAGCTTCGTTCCCCACCCCCTCCCCTTCCCTGTACATGATATTATGATTAGCATTGGTAATTTCACATACGTACATAACTTCAGTGGAAGTGTTTTCTTTATTGATTCTCCCTTCCCCCAACACCAACCTTCCCTAGACCCCCTCCATCGCTCCAATGGGGCTTCTTCTTCATTATCTAAAATCTCTCTTGTATCCCAATTACTCCCTAGTTTCTACATATGAGAGAAAACATGTCACCCTTCGCTTTCTGTGACTGGCTAATCTCACCTAATATTATGTTCTCCAGGTCCATCCATTCTCCTGCAAATGACATAATTTTGTTCTTCTTTATTTATTGCTGAGTAGAATTCCATTGTGTGCATATCCCATAGTTTAGTAATCCATTCATCCGTTGATGGATGGACACCTAGGTGAGCTCCATGATTTTGCTATTGTGAATCGTATAGTGATACATGAATATCCATGTTTATAGCAGAGTATACATTTTAAACAGCCAATAATGTATCTGGATTGAATTGTCCATGTTTCAAACTACTCATTTTTGAAAAAAAATGCATTTTTATAATTAATACTTCTTCCCACCAATTTATAGTTGCTCCCAAAGTACAGAATTCCTGGAAAAGACCTTGCTGGATATATGGGAACAATATAAAGGGTGGCCCTCCCTCCCCTAAGCGCTTTTCCTGGGAGTGGACCTGAGGAAGACCCTCTTCTGACTCTGTTTGACTGTAGGGACCTCACCTAATGCCTACAGACAGACTCAGTGAGTTTTTATTTAGAAGGATTTAATCTGAGGAAAGTCAAATAAAACAAGACATAAGAAAAGATTCACTGCAGGTGAGCAAATCACATCTAAGAAAACTAACAATCCGATCAAGAAGTGGGCAACTGAAATGAATAGACACTTCATAAAAGAAGAGATACAAATGGCCAATAGATACATGAAAAAATGTTCAACACCATTAGCAATCAGGGAGATGCAAATCAAAACTACTCTAAGACTTCATCTGACCCCAATTAGAATGGCAAGCATTAAGAAGTCAAACAACGACAAATGTTGGCTAGGAGGTGGGGAAATTGGGACTCTTGTACACCGTTGGTGGGATTGCAAACTAGTTCAACCACTATGGAGATCAGTGTGGAGATTCCTCAGAAAACTAGGAATGGATCCACCATATGATCCAGCTATACCACTACTGGGTATCACACCAAAGGGATTGAAACTAGAAAACAACAGTAATATATGCATACCCATGTTCATAGCAGCACAATTCACAGTGGCCAAATTATGGAACCAACCTAGATGTCCATCAAAAGATGAATGGATTACAAAATTATGGGAAATACACACAGTGGAATTCTACTCAGCAATAAAGAAGAACAAAATAACAGCATTAGCAAGAAAATGGAAAGATCTGGAGAAGATTACGTTAAATGAGATTAGCCAATCACAAAAAAAGAAAGGACATATGCTTTCATTAATATGCTCAACCTAGGGAGTAGTGGGGACACAAAAGGGACTCCAATGACAGCAGAGAACCCTCAGTAGTGCAAAGGAAGTAGTACAAGGGAAGGGGAAGGGTAAGAAAGAAGTGACTCTATGGAATTACTGTCATAAACAATGTGTACATATGAGATTATACCAACATCATTCTCAGTGCTACATGTGGGGGGGAGGCGGGGGGGAGGGACACTAAGAGCTGTGTGCATGTATGTTAACACCAAACTGATACTCATTGTGATGTGAGACTACAATGCACCAATAAAAACATATTAAAAAAACAAATCACATCATCAATAGCATTAGCTCTCCAGCTGTTTCAAAGGGACCACACTCATACCGGTTGTTCATGACAACAGGGGAGGCTGTCAGGAGGCAGGACTTATGGGAACCTCTGCACCTTCCATGTTGTCTATAAGCTTCAAACTGCTCTAAAAAGTATCTATTTGTTTAAGAACAAAGTTGGCCATCCATTCCGAGTAAATATTACATAAAATTCATCTACATCCTGCTTCAAATATACTGATTTTTACTGAAAATCTTTTTCTTCATTTTGAATTTTCTTCTCCATTAAATCCCAGAACTCCCTGTAATTTTGCCTTATATTATGTAGGATACCATATCCTACATCAACAAAAGCTTTAGTACCGGGACCCCCAGCCAAACATCCTCACAAAACGCCTGCACGTCACCAGGAACGCATACTTCCATTGACCATACCAAAGACAAGCAAACAGAAAACCTAAACAAATGGTAAAAGGAGAGAGTCTAGGACAGGCATTGCAAAAACAGTATTGACAGGTTTATATGTAACGATTCAAAGAATAAAACAACTAACATAAAATTGGAAAAGCATATTAGCCGAGTATATTTTCAGCCTATTCAACTTGAGCCGGGCATGGTGGCGCACGCTTGTAATCCCAGTACTTTGGGAGGCGGAGACCGGAGGATCCGGGTTCGCGGCCAGCCTCAGCTCTCTCGCTCTCTCTCTCCCTGTCTCTCTCTCTCTCTCTCTCTCTCTCTACTTAGTGAGGCCCTCCGCAACTTCATGAGACCCAGTTTCAAAATAAAGTATAAAAAATAGGGCCGGGGGCGTAGCGCGGAGGTAGAATGCCCCTGCGTTCAATCCCTGGTACCGCAAAAAAAAAAAAAACAAACAAACAAACTTGAGTCATGAGAAAGAATTTCAAGGGGCTACTGATGGATGTCTTTTTTTATAACATAAGGGACATAGGATTTAAATTTCTAAAGGATTCCATATTTCACAATTAATATTAAAACTCTTTGATGCACAAGCAGGGGCTCTATAGATCCGGCTGTTTCTTTCCAAGATGGAATCTCTGTTGAGCATGTCATGGCATTTGTAGTTGAACTGTGGTGACAGAGATGTCTCGGAAGCCTCCCACAGTGATTCTTCCCCTATCTGTGTCCCTCAGACATCCTACAATTGCACAGTCAACCGAAGGACTCAAAAAGGCAAAGTTGCCGGATTTTCTCTCTGGCAGAGAAGGTACAAAGAGGAGATGCAAGACAGAAAAATCTATGAGTCAACTGTATCATGGATCTCAGAGAGAAATATCTAGAATACCAGCTGAAGGAATAAGCAATAACTTAAACAATGGTACTGTCCCTCCCACAGTGATTCTGCCCCTATCTGTGTCCCTCAACATCCTACAATTGCGCAGTCAACCGAAGGACTCAAAAAAGCAAAATTGCAGGATTTTCTCTCTAGCAGAGAAGGTACAAAGAGGAGGTGCAAGACATAAAAATCTATGAGTCAACTGTATCATGGATCTCAGAGAGAAATGTCTAGAATGCCAGCTGAAGGAATAGGCAATAACTTAAACAATGGTACTAAAAGTAAAAATAAAAATTGCTGGATAGAGATTATAGTTCCACGTCCTGTGAAGCGAAGGTCAGTAAGCCAGGTGGAAGTGGACTCAAACATCAAGTAGGATATCAAAATATTGAAGGAGCAGCTCAAAATATGTTCAGAATGTGCAGGAAACTCACAAGCAATCTCCAAGGCTGGAGGGACAGAAATCAGAAGCCCCCAAGCCTGTCCCAGAGTTATCTTGTGCATTCCATTAACCAGCATGCTGCTGGATGTTAGCACTGTTCATTGTCGGCAGTCCTTGGCACGGCTCAGTGTGCCCAAAGATTTGTTGTCTACAGTAAAGCCTTACCCAGACAATACGCCAGGGAGGAGAAAGTTGTCCTTGAGAATAATGGCATTTCAGAGGGAAAGGAATTCCACCAGAGGCAAGGAAACTGCAGACCCAGGGCTCAATATCTCCTGTGTCTGTCTGTGAAAGCGGGAGGGGCACCCCGTGGGGGCAGGGTGGGACATAATGACATGCATTGTGATCCCCTGTTTTCAGACACATTTTTCCCAAAGCGTAAACTTTGCTGGCTAGGATTGTATAAATCCAGTGGGATTTTTTTACTTTTTCTTGGAAGGTATTTGTCTCTGGGTATCACAAAGCAGCCTGCTTTTCATTGCAGCAGTGTGACCTTCTCTTCCCCCATCCTAAGTGTGTATGTGTGCAGTGTACAGTTTCTCATTCTCTGCTTGGAATTCTCCTCACTCCGTCCATTGTTGGTCTAAATGAATGTTCTCTAATTACCGGTCTTTTTCTCCTCCAGCAATACAGCAATTTTGCTTTTAGATTGCCACTGCCCTGGGATTTGATGACGCCATTTTGATTTACTGTGAAGTTTAGGTTTGTGAGACAGTAAGGACGGGCAGGGTAACGGAGCTGTTCAACCCCCCGGGGCACCCTCTTCACTTTGGGGTCTGCTGTGTTCAGGATTGGTGACAAACCACTAACCCTTCATTTGAAAGCAAGTGCGCAAGGGAAACAAATAATGCCACCAGAGAGAAATAAGAAACGAAAGGCTATTATCAAGCAGAAACACCTTCTCTCGGGCCAGGCAATCTACAGTAGTACATTTATATATTTGATCTAGGTGATACTGGGCATGCTCAGAGTGACACTTCTCTGATGGCACTGGAAGGTTGGGTGGGGGAGTTTTCCACATCACAATTGTCAGCATCATCTCTAGCAATCGACACTGTGAGACTGAGTCACTGAATCCCATCTCCCTGCTGTTCCTCCCCTGTTCTCCCTGCCCACTGGCTACTCACAGATCTTCCACGAATGTGTCAAAATAACGCTTCTCTTCTCATTGCCCCTTAAAATTTGGCCAATTTCTCCACCAAATTCCAGACATTACTCATGATTTCACCTGCTTTTCAACCCCAGGGCAGGTATGTGTTTGCTCTTGCTGGTTATTCTGACTGCTCAGTTACACCTGCAGAACCATTCTCTAAAATGTCAAAGATGAGTGAGGACAAGACACTTAAAGGTGACTCTCTGAGACACCAGCCCTGTGACCCTCTCAGCCTCCTCCACCAGCCTTCCTTTCTTCTGCCTGGGTTTGGTCATGTCCCTTCCTGACTTTGATCCAGTTGCAGATCCAGGTGCTGGCCTGACCTGCTGCTGCCCAGGGCCGGAGAGGGCCCTGGCAGTGCAGGGGAGGTGGCTGTCCTGGGGGGATGGGATGGAGGAAGTGAGGCAGACCACACCCTCCTTTCTTGCTTCTGGAGCTATCTCGGACCACAAGGATGCCTGCCAAAAGGCCAGTGGAGTTTACTGGGGGCTTGGTGTGATGCCCACGCTTTCCCAAAAACAATCCATCAACTGTACTTAACATTTTCCCTCACCTCACCTGCTGTTTTCCTCCAGTTTCACCACCCAAGACAGGATTGGCACCCTCCTCCCACCTCAGGCTCTGCTTTCTGGAGGCCCTGGAAGAACAACATTGCCTAAAATGTCCTTCCTAAGGGATGAAAAGGGCATGTCTTAGCCTTGGAGTTCTTCAGGGGGACACATACACACATGTGGAAAAGGGCCTGCTTCTCTGAGCTCCCCGAGTGTCGAGCTCCCTGAGTGTAGGGTACACAAGGTAGAATTTCAGAGCGCCTCAAACTCCAGGAGGCAGGTCAAGTCCTCTGCTGAGGAGCAGTGCTGCAGCTTGACTACAGAATGTCCCCCAGAAAAGCTAGTGTGTTGGCAAGGCAGAAATGTTCAGAGGGAAACAGGTGACACAGGGCTCTTACCTCATCGGTGGGTAAGTCCACTGATGGATTAATCATTTGAACAGAGCCAGGAGTGGTGGTTCATGCCTGTAATCGCAGTACTTGGGAGGCTGAGACAGGAGGGTCACAGGTTCCAGGTCACCATGCCAGAACTTAGGGATACCCTGTTTCAAAATTTAAAAGAAAAAGAAAAGGAAAGGGCTGGGGTGTAGCTCAGGGGTAGAATGCCCCTGGGTTCCATCTCCAGTATCACCAAACCAATGTTAATAATAAATAAGCAAAAGCAATTATAAATTGATGGATTGACTGTGTGGTAAAGGTAGACAGGTGGGGGGTGGCTGGAGGAGGTAGGTCACTGGGAATGTGGCCTTGAGGGCTATATCTCAAGGACCTCAAGGCCTCTGGACCCTTCTTCCTTCTCTTTCTTCTTCCTGGTGCCATGAGCTGAGCAGAGCAGCTTTTCTCCACAATGCCCTGCCGCCATATTTCCGCCTTAGAGACAGCTGTCTTTGGACTGAATCCCTGAAACTGTTCCCATGTAAACCTTTCCACCTTTAAGTTGTTCTCATCAGTTATTTTGATAACAGACACAAAACACAGACTACAAGAAGCAGAGACCAGGGTCACCCGTGTGGCTTCTTCCTCAGGTTGACTCTGTTGGAATGAGGATTGCATGAAGCCCTGCAAAATCTCATCCCATTGAAATCTTGTCTTTCTTGGACAAAAGTCAGTTCCCTTGGTTTCCACTGCTTTTTCATGCACAGCCCAGGGAAAAGAGTGGGAATGTGGGCAGATGTGACCATCTGCCCAGGCACTGAGGCCCAGTCAAGAAGGAGCGATGGCCATGACCCACAGGCCTGGCTGGCTTTGTGTTTCCAGGTGCTGTGCGACGTGCAAAGAAATGCGTACAAATAGGAAAACATAGTCAGGTTGCCTGCCTCTCCTGGGATTCCTGGGGATGTTGCTTCCAGAGCTGTTTGTATTCCTGTATCTTCCTTGCCCCCTCTCTCTCTCCTGTTGGGTTCCTCAGACCCTTCAGCATCCAGTTCAAATCAGCTTCCCTGGAGGGCCTTGCTCAACACCTTCCTCCACTGCTCAGGCGTGTCACTCCTGTGACCTGTGCTGCTGTTCCAGTCAGAATTCTCGTAACCATAATCTAAAGATCTGACCATATAACTTAGAGGAAAAAAGATTTATTTTCTTGTGGTTTTGGGTTCAGTCCATGTGAGGCCGGTGACCGCGGATCTCAGGGCATGGTGGCAGGAAGCAGAGAAAGGAAGAGCACATGGTCTGCGCTCACATCATGGAGGCCAGAAGCAGGCGAGAGGGCAGAGGGAGGAGGATCCATATAGAATCTCCAAGGCTGCACCCCAGGGACCACCTCCTCCAGCCACACCCTACTGGCCTACCGGGTACCACCCAGGTAAATCCATTACAATGGATTTATCTACTGCTGGGATTCCAGCCCTCATGACTCAACTACATCAACCCTGAATATTAATAAATGAGCTCTTTAGGGGACATTTTTTATCTAGCTATAACAGCTACAGACAGGGCGCCTCACTCTCTGTCACCCTCTATGCTGTGTCCTGACCATTCTTAATATGGAGTTATTACTCCTACTCTGCACTCCTTGAACTTATGACTTTGACATTAATGTATTTTTAATCCTCTATGACTGGTCCTCATTGATACGCAGTTTAATTTATGTCAAGAGGCTGATCTGAAATGAACTAAGCCTGGGAGTTGACATTTTTTTCCTGACAACAGTGTCCTCTGTCACTAGTTAATGTACTTAAGTGTCTTAACCTTTTGCGGATAGTTGGAGATTCTGAAACCAAATCCTTGAATCACCCTTGTACTCACGAGAGTAACCTTCAGTGACAAGTGACCTTACATGGTAAGTGACAGCCACGGCAACCGCAGTAGTGATGGTGCTCAACAAAGAGCGACCACGTGGCAGCAACGTCACACAGCTTAGCACACTTCTTTACTTACCAGCAACAAGTTGCCACATATACATGAAAGTCCTCTTGCTATGGAATGGATTGTGTCCCTTTAAAACTCAAGATATTGAGCCCCTAATTCCAGTGTGATGGTATTTGGATGTATTAGTCAGCCTTTCCTTTGTTGTGACCAAAATACCTGACTTAAACAATTTAGAGGAGGAAAGGTTTATTTGGCTCATGGTATCAGAGGTTTAGTCTATGGTCAGCCAGCTCCAAGGCAAAGACATCATGGTGGCAAGGTGTGGCACAAGAGAGCTGCTCAGGGCAGCCAGAAGCAGAGAGAGAAAGAAGGGTTCAGGGACAGATACAGTCCCCAAGGCCATGCCCCCAGTGACTTATCCCCTCCACCCACACCCTACTTGCCTACGGTTACTACCCAGTAAATCCATTCAAACTATGAATCTATCAATGGATTTATTCACTGATGCTAAGGCTGGTTTTGAACCTGTGGTCTTCCTGCTTTGGCCTCCCAAGTACTGGGATTACAGGCATGCACCACCACACCCAGCTTTAATTTAGACCCTTGAAATAATGTTGGATTTAGAGTTGCAAAGACACTATAGGAAGCTCTTACATACGTTCTACCCAGCTGCCCCAATGTTTGTAGGTTATGTAATTGTGAAGCTTTTATCAAAAACAGGAATTAATGTGAGTATACCAGTAGCCAAACTACACACTATATTTGGATTTCAGCTATTTTCCCACTTCCTCCTTCCTCTGTGACAGGATGGAGTGGAGGGTACAGTGATGTCAGGGTGGCCTCCTGGGCATGCATGGTGGCAGTGTGAGGCCTCGCCCATTCTCCAAGTTGCGTCGAGTCCTGTCTCCCCCATCTTCCGCATCTGGGGCAGCTTCTCAGGCTTTCCTCTCATTTGACAGTTCTGAGGAATACTGACCAGGTACTTTGTTGGATGTCCTTCAATTCGAGTTTAATGATTTTTCATGATTAAACTGGAGTTAACAGACTTTGAAGAAGATGTCATAAACTGCTTCTCTGCATACTGACTCTTCAATTGAAATAGAATTGCATACATATTTTTAGCTAGTGAAAAGCATTGGCAAAATTATGGGGCACTGAATGAATCCTATTCTTTACGGAGTGCATGATTTTCTTTCTTGATCAGTGACAGAATAAATGTTTGTGAATACTCAGCCTCTGATGATTTGTTTTTGTTGAGATAAAATATGCATACAGTAGAAATAACCATTCTTATGTGCTCAATTTAGCACATTCCCCATGGTATGCAGTCCTCGCCAATATCTAGTTGCAGAGCTTTTCATGCCTTGCAAAGAAGAACTATACCCATTAAGTCATCCCTCCTTGTTTCTCTCCCATTCCTAGACACCAGCAATTGAAGATCTGCTTTATGTCTCTATGAATTTGTGGATATTTCATATAAATGGAACCAGTCCGTACATTTTGTGTCTGGTTTCTTCCTCTTAGCATAAATTTCATCCATGTTATAGTATGTATGAGTTCTTCATCTCTTTTTGTAGCTGAATAATAGTCCATCATATGGGTATATGATATTTTTGTTTTTCCATTTATCTGTAAATGGATGTTTAAATTGTTTCCAGCATTTATCAATTGTAAGTGGTGCTACTAGAAACATTCACAACAAGTTTTGTTTGAACTTCTGCATTCAGTTCTTTGGGGTGTGGGTGGTTGTATCATGTGTCAATTCTATGTAATGAGAGACTATGAACCTCATGTCCTTTTTGTGGGATATGTCCAGGATACCACCTACGTGTCTGTCAACATCATGATAGTCACCCAACTACTTGCTTCAACATGCAGAAAAAGTAGGAGTAGAGAACTTCTAGAGTGATTAGAAATAAATGTCAACACAATCTCCATCACCAAAAGCTTCCAGAGATCCTGCAGGTCCACACAGCACCTTGTAAAAGGTGAGCATGGATATTTTTCAGGGGTTGAGCTGGTCCTTGGAGGAGATCCACCAGGGGACTGGCTTCACTGGAAAAGTGACTATATCTGTGTAGATTAGTTTCAAATTTTTTACTATATTTTTTGTCTAAGAGGGAGAAAAACAAAAGATGTCATAATTGTGTAATGTTGCCCATTTTAGCAGATTCTCTATTCAATTTATTGACTTTGACCCTTGCCACAGAACCAGTGTTAAAGCTATTAAATCATGCTCCAATCACTAAAGCCACACATGCCTCTCTGAGATGCACTTGCTCATCATTTCTAAAGTCAGCCTTATGTTATGCACCTTTGCTTTCAGAGAACGTTGTTGATGTACATGTAGGAGTTCATGATTCTCTTTCTAGAGATCCTATTGAATTCCCAGATAGGTATAGGAATAAAAAAGAATAAAAGAAATGGTCATGCTGAAAGGAAGCCAGATTTAAAAAGGTAACTCAGAAAACCAAATTACATTCTGATGCACTTATAATTTTAATATACTTTTATTGGTGCATTGTAACCATACATCATATTGAAGTTTAATGTGATATTTTAAAAAATCTGGAATATGCCAATCCTACAAGGCACACAAAACACAATGAAAAGCAGGCACATGCCAAAGCTCACTCACAGAGAGAGCTCAATGCAAGTGCAGCCCAGAGACAAAATCAGTCTGTGTATCACACACCCTCCTGCCACTGTGGTTCCTCAACTAAATCACTGTCTTTCACTTTCAAGTTACTTCCAAGACAGGTGTGAGCCTTGCCAAGAAATGGTAAGAAATTGGAGTTATGTCAAAAAGAAATATTCAAACTTGAAGCATACATTTGGTGACAGTCAACGTATTGGTTGGGATCTAAAGTGCATTCTTCAGTGATCGGAAAGGACACTTGACTGCACAGGTGCTGATCCCCTTGCACATACTCACTTCTTAGTAGGCTAAGAAAGCAAGGTTGAGCCAGGCATTTGCCAAAACAGTTCATTGCTGAGGACCTTCTTAGCATTAAGAGCCTGTTCTTTGTTTTCTTCTAGTAGTTTTAAAGTTTCAGAACTTACATGGTGCTTTTTTGATCCATTTTCAGTTAATTGTCATATAGAGTAAGAAACAGGGGTCTAGTTTCAATCTTCAACAAGAAGACTTCCGCTTTTCCCAGCACTGTTTGTTGATGAGGCTGCCCTTTCTCCAGTGTCTGCTCTTGGCACTGCTGTTGAGAGCTGGTTGGCTGTAGCTGTGTGGTTTTGCCTCTGTGTCCTCTATGCTATTCCACTGGTCTACGTGTCAGTTTATGTCAGTACCATGCTGTTTTCTTGTTATAGCTCTGTAGTAAATTTTTAAACCAGGTTTTGTGATACCTCCAGCATCAGCATTAGGGTTACTTTTTCTAGTTCTTTGAAGAATGTATTAATTTTTGCTACTTCTGTGAAGAATGTCATTGGTATTTTGATGGGGATGGAACTGAATTTGTAGATTGCTTTTGGTAGTATGGCCATTGTACAATATTAATTCTCCCAATCCATAACATGGGAGACCTTTCTGCAGTCCAGTGTCTTCTTTACTTTCTTTCTTTGAAATGTTCAACGTATAGATTTTTCACCTCCTTGGTTAGGTTTATTGAGGCACCCATCACCATAGTCAAGATATGGAATCAGTCTAGATGCTCATCAACACAGGAATGCATAAAGAAAATATGGTTTGCATACATAGTGGAATATTATTCAGACATAAACATAAATAAAATCATGCTATTTGCAGGAAAATGCATGGTACTGGAGGATACAATGTTAAATGAAATAAGCCAGACACAGATAGATAAGTATCATAGATGTAGAAAATAAAAAAAGAGAAAGAGAGTGAGAGGTGACCAGGAAGTAGGAAAGTAGAAGACAGACCTTTAAGAAGGGGAAACTGAGGAAGAGGGAGAGAGGGGAAGGAAAGAGCAGGTAGAAAGAAGGGAGGGTGGACATGATCAAAGCACGATTATGCATGTATAGAAAGGTAACAGTGAAACCAATTAATTTGTACAATAAATGCATGCTAATAACTATAACTTTGTAAAAGCCTGCTCTACCAGTGAAGGAATCCCTTGGAAGGCCAGGGTACACATTCACAGAATGCTGGTATTCTACAGGCCAGAAATGGATGATCATCATAAAAACTGCAGGGATTTAAATCTTGACAAACCACTCTTAACAACATAACTCTTTCTTGAGGCAGAGTAGGCAGAGCAACCTGGAGATATCAGCAGCAAGAGTGTGCTTCACATCCAGGGGCAACCAAGTCAATGGAGTAAATTGGACCATGATGCTCAGAGAGCCCCACGTGCTTCCTGGAGAAAACAGAAGCATCCTTTGTGGGGAGGTTTGATGGGAGCACAGACTCCAAAGCCAGGGGCAGCAGTGGAGCCCAGCCTGGCCTGATGATTTCCAGCTGTGGTCTTGATCTAGCACTTCTGTGCCTCAGTTCCCTCATGTGTGAAGTAGATCTTAACAGTGTCCCCTTCAAGAGTGACTGGTGGTGACTAGTAGTTAATAAACAGAGTCTGACACAGACAGCCAGCTGTTCCCTGGAAATTTACTATCGAAATCTTGTCTGTTGTCTTCCTGGACTATTCAGGAGCACTGTGGTCGGCTTCTAGGTCCTGTAGTTTCCTAGGTGTTTTCTACCTGCATGGAGCAAGTATGATAGGGTGATGAGAAATATCAAGTGGGGTCCTTGTAGTAAAGAGAGAACTTAAACTTCCCAGCCCCAAGCTATACATTTAATACTATTGTCCCACATAGGGCAAAGTCCTAGCATAAGAGAAAGCACAGAGCACCTTCCACCAGCACCTTACAGAACCCAGAACCCTCTGATGTCCAAAGGCCTGAGGCCTTGCTGGCTTTGAGAGAGTGGGGGTCCAGGGAACAGGTGCTCCTTCCATACACCGGCGCATAGTTAGACACAAAGGAAGGAGGCAGTGGCCACCAGGCTCCAAAAAGGTGTTACCAGGACAGGGCCCCAACTGCTTATTTTATGTATTTAAAATTTTGGCTTTGGGCCCAGTATGGTGTCACACACCTGTAATCACAGTACTTGGGAGGCTGAGACAGGAAGATTGGAGATTCGAGGCCTGCCTCAACAACTTTGTGAGACCATCAGAAACTTAGTAAGACCCTGCTTCAAAATAAAAAGGGCTGAGGGTGTAACTTGGAGGTAGAATGACCCTGGGTTCAATCCCCAGTACCAAAATAAAAACAACACAAAATACACAAAATATGTTGACTTTGGGCGAGTTGCTTCAGTATTGTCAACTTTGAAATGGCATGGTGCATTAGAGAATTATGACCAAGAGACACAGCATCAGAGTCATCCCTGTGTTTCAAATTAAAAAAAAAAGAGTACCAAGGGGAGATGGAAAACATTTTCTCTGTCTGTCTGTCTGTTTCCCCCTCTTCTCAATGGAGAGGTTTCTATCTGTGCGTGTTTGTGCAGGGAGAGACGCACCTTTTCAGACAAGGTGGCCAAGGTTTGCCCCTTTGAGCCACAGTCTGTGCTATTCTGGGCACAGGAGGAGCCGGTTTGCCCTGATGCCTTCACTAGGCTCTCCAGTGGTGAGCCACCAACCTAGCAGTTAAGGTATCTGCTCTGTTTGGATAAGACATAACTCTTTTGGCAGAAGGGAAATTGAATTCTCCGCATGACACATATCCAGGAGGCCCAAGAAGACCTGGAGAGAGCACATGCGTGTTTTGTGTTAGCCTCCAGTTACTTGGTGATGGGAGTAGTCACTGGAACACTAGGAAACACTGCTTGGGGTCACAAATAGCTTATGTAAAGAGTAAACTATTAACTCAGGTTTGAGCCACACCGGCCTCCTCTGTGCTGTCTTACTCTTAAACAAAAAATGTCAGCTGTGGGTCAGGTAGGACATTCTTTCACATGACCTGTTGCTGATTGCCATGCAGAGAGCATCGCAGGCTCTACCACACATTGACTCTCTTACATCAGCAGTGTCTCTTCCCTGTACCTGTGTGCTTCATGGTGCATAGTACTAAAATGAATAATGTGCAGTTGGAATTGAACACTCTTAAATCTAAAAGCACAGCATGCACATCCCAGTACTGGATGCCTATGTCCAAGAGAAAGAAAATGTAGCACAGTGAGGCTGAGCAGAGTGTCAAGCATTTAAACCACGGGCTCTGTTATGACAAAGGACAATGAGAAGCACGTGAATGCTTTAAAATTAAAATCGGAAACACAAATGCCAACATAAATGAATAAAACACATTGCAGTTATTTCAAGCACTAGGTAGGGCTCAAAAAGTGAACATTAATTCCTCTTTTTATATCATGGCCCTCTTTTGTTTCCTAAAACATCAACTTATTCTTCATTCTCATCTCTTTCTTCATAGATAACTGTCTGTCACTCTGGAGTTGAATTTTATGCTCCTAACCTGGGAGTGACATATGAATCATTCAATCATTATAGCTGTCCCTGGGAGACATAGATCTGGGTTAAGAAGGACAGACATGGGTCTCTTTCATGAAAGAGAAGTCCGGAAGGTGGTAGGGAGCCAGGTGGACTTCATGGGACCTTCTGAGACTTCAGCCCTCTGATTATTCTAGGCATCTGAGGCACACAGCATCCTAGACGCACAATGGACATCTCATTGTCCAAGATCATCATTGATGCTCCAGCCCTTGCATCCATTCTCCAGCCAGCAGGAAGAAGAAACGAGAGATAGACACACTTCCTTTTCAAGGATATCACCAGGAAAGTGGATATGTGGCTTCTGATTGAATTCTATGACCTAGAACTGCTCTCTTACCTCAACAAGCTTCAGAAAAAATTGAGAAATATAGTCTTTTATCTGGGTGGACATACACCCAATGAACAATAAAAATGGGGGTCCAAATCAGGAACAAGGGAGACCAGCTGATGGGAGATATATTTCCTGCTTGGCAATATTTGTCCTTCTTATGACATGAGAAGATTATTAAGTGATAACTGCAGTGACATTTGTCATGGAACACAGGTTCTTTTGACATTTCTGAGTTACTTGGAACCAAAACTGGATATTTTTTCTATTTTTCTCATACCTGAACTATCCATAGAATATTACTACTCAGGGTACGTTAAAATCTGCCTTTTCACCATTGCTTTTGCCCAGATGAGTGTTGTTACTTGAAGTATTTAGCTTAGGACAGACCTATTGGGAATGCTTTTTTGGGAATAGACTCACCAGTTAATGAGTAATACCAGAATCAGAATCCCACCCCTAAACAACCCAGGCCCATGGGCTGTGGGGCTTCCTCATCTCTGGAGGGTCCAGAAGCTGGCAGATTCCACAGGCTGCCATCTTAAGAAGGAACAGAATGGCTAGCCAATGGCCTCTGTGGGAAGTCTTAAAGGTCTCTTCCCTCCTGTGACTGTTTTTGGAAGTCCCAACTATGAGATGTGTGTGAAGAACTTAGAAGGTCATGAATTAGTTTTTTCCTAGAGACTCTAGAAACAGAATTATTACCCCACCACTATTTCACAGGTGGAGAAGTTGAGGTTTGTAGATGGTCCTAGTTCATGCAGGTTGTAAGTGATGGGGTTGTAGTGAACTGGTCACCCAACAATGGCAAGGTGACCTTGGAGCCAAGGTTCTATCTGGTCAGGCCAGGTGGGGCCTCACTCTACACTCTTTAGGCTTGAGTAAAATGAAATGTATTTTTAGATGAATCAGTGCCAAGATGCAGCAGATTTTGCTAAATTCTCTGATAGTGTGGTCAAGTTATTGCCCTTCAATCCATACTCACTTGCTTCTTTTCTTTCTACTCTATTGTTTTTAATTCAATGGATTTATCAATGTGGCCTTTATCTGCTTAGATCCTCATCAGTTTTCCCCACAGAGATGGATTTAATGTTGGGAGTTTCAGCACTCATTGAGTCATTTGTTGTAAGTGGTATTGACCAATTTCTGTTGTTTTCCAACTTATGGCCCAAGGACACAGATATGGGAACAGCCCCCTGTATCACATTGGCCCTCACCGCCTGTGACTTGTCTTCTTTGGACAAAAACTCCTAATGCACTGCTTTCCAAAGTATCAATTGAGCCCTAGGAAACAAACAGCCAATGGATGAGATACCAACAGTGTGAGGAGGGCCCTTTCCTGCTTTCTCTCTTTTCTTCTGCCCTTCCTTCCCCTTAGTTCCCTGTCATCTTTTTTTTTTCCTTTCATTACTGATATGGTTGTACCCACATTTCTACAGACAAAGTGATGCAAAAGTCCGCAGTTAGTCTAGGGAAGACTGCAATTACAAATGGCATCATGAAATTACCTAACATTTTATGATGTTGCCCTGTATGGCCATGTTACCTCATGTGATTTTCACAGTCAACAGTGTAAGATGATCAGGAAAAGCATTATTCTCAGGTACAGATTAGGATATTGGTTCAAACCAATTTTATAATTTACCCAAATTCTTTTAGCTAGCAAATCAGATTATGAAATTCCTAACAGTCTTATGTTTACCCTACTCTTCTCTCTACAAATAAGAAGGAACTCCAGCCTGTGAACTCAACCTTCACAGCCACCTCCTCCCCTCTCCTTTGGGCCTGTAGCAAGGCAGAGCATGATGGTTGGATATGGCAGAAGAAAGTACTCACCTTGTGGCAGCCAGGAAGCAAAAAGAGACAGGAAAGGGCCATAGTCATAATGCCCCCTTCAGGAACATCCCAGTGACCTAACTTCCTTCCACTAGGATCCACCTCGTGAAGATTCCACCACCTCCCAGTAGTATCATGGGTTGGGGACTAAGCCTTCACCATGTGAGACTTCAAGGGACATTCAAGATCTAAACTATAAGAGGTGCCATCTGCTGAGAATAGAAGGACACATAGTTTAGGATCTTCCCTTAAAAGAACAGTAATGTGAGGAGAAGCTTCGTTAGAAAAATTAAGAAAAGTTATCGTATCTGGAAGTCAAGATGAGTGACCATTACAGAGAAGTTTCTGGGGTCACTTCAGGAATGCAAAATGAGGAAGAAAGATGCTTGGGCTTTCAGTAGTAAACAGAAGAATATTTCAGTAACTTAGGCATGCAAGGGACACAGAAGATTTGTTACAGGAGGTAAGAACTGAGTGTGTTGTTTGAAGGAATAAAGCTACAAAGAGGAATATGTGGAAGAAAGAGACAACTGAGATACTGGATGGATTAAAAAGCTAGAGGAATTTGGATGTGAAGAAGACAGAGCCCAGAGCATGGATGGAAGAAATTATGTTGATAAAGAGGAGGAGCACTTGCCCGACTAAAAGCACAGGAGGGAAGCTTAGAACCAGTGATACTGTGGCAACACTTCCCTGATCCAACATCACTAACACAATGAACACCCTGTGGAGCTTAGCTGAGCAGAGCAGCTTATGAGGTGTTCATCAAGTTGATTAACAAATCAAGAGGACCACCCCAGTAAATGTGTGGTTGTATGGGGCCAAGACATTCAACCTCCTTAGCCCTATGTCAAAGACAGTGATACTGTCAGCTTGCGCTATTCTTATTACTGAAATCCTGTGCCCAAATAGGAAAGTTAAAATGTATTCCTATGCATGACATTCTAAATGAGAGCAGAGACAATCCGTTCCCCAGAACTCAGCATTAAAATCTCTGGCCAGCATTGTGCTTCATGTGTAAGTACTAATGAGCGTCTTGTGTTTATGATGCTTTGAAGTTGTTAAGTGGAGACAGATCATTAGATTAACACATACTGTACAAATATTCCATTATCCTCTAAATTCCCCACTGAGCAAAAGAGCCCTCTGCAAATCTAATTTGAAAGATTGGTTTGAAGCAAAGCTATGGCAAGTTTCCCAGAGTCTTGTGGTTTTCTGGGTCCCTGACCCTGCATTTGTCTCCTGAATTCTCCTCAACAGGGTGAGCAGTGCCACCAGGCCCAGGCCACAGAGAAGTCCCTGAGGAACACCTCGCTAGATTCCTAAATGACCCAGAGAAGGCAAATTTGTATTCACGCCCACACATATAAAATGTGCATTTTTACACCCAAACTGATTAGAAATTCCATGTGTCACCACTGTCATCAAGTTGATAGTGAGCTTCCTAAGATGTGCTAGATAGGAAGAAATGAAAAATCATGAGAATAAATCCCAGTTGTTTCAGTCAGCATTCTCACTGCTGTGACTCAGAACACCTGACGACCACAACTTAGAGGGAACAAAACTCATGATCATACTTCTGCATATTTCAGAGGTTTCAGTCCATGTTAAGTCACATCGGTGGAGCTCAGGGCATGGGGCAGGAAGCAGAGAGAACATGAGTGGAGGGACTCTGCTCTTTCATATTATAGAGGCCAGAAGCAGAGAACTTGAGAAGGGGGTCCATCGACATATGTATAGTCTCCAAGGCCATACCCCCAGTGACCCACTTCCTCTAGTCACACCCTACCTGCCTAGGTTACCACCCAGTAATCCACTACAGTGGATTCATCCACTGATGAGATTAGAACACTCATGTTTCAATTATATCACATCTGAACATCAATACATGAAGTTCTTCAGGGGGCATTCTATTTCCAAACCATAACACTGGTTGAGGGAAGTGTTGCCGAAAGAGATGAGTTTATTCTTTGGTTCTTTTATGAATTATTAACATTTTATGAGGTTTTCTTTATAGATTCAGTAAAATGCATAGAATACAAAACATTTAATGGAAATTTGATAGCAGGATAGAAACGATGAAAAGGTAACAAAAATAAAAGGAATCTAAACTTAGGAATAGATGGTCCTTAGAGAGGTCAAATTGTTAGCATTGCATAGACAAAATGTGCAATACTTTATGTTCTATTTAATTTTACTCATGGGTTGCCATTTTTCTTGAGACAGTTTATATTCATGCTTCTCATCTCTGCCGTTTTTCCATCTCTTTGCCATATTTCAATAAAATGTTTATTGTGTTGCGTTTTGGTAAACAAATATGTATTACACATTTAAAATAAGAATTTAATACTAGCAGATGCTTAAAATCCATAAAGTTGAAGGAGTAAGCATCCTTTCTTTAAGGAGATTATTGATAAGTTAATAAGTTAACAAATAAGAATGTATGTCAGAACATAAGTGCCAAGTTAAAAGAGAGCTTTAATCATGCATTTGTATTTTCTTTATTTTTGAAGCTTAGACATGAAGACTAACCCTAAAGAGACTTTTATTCCCAGGGAATATGATAGATAGATGATAGATAGATGATAGATGATAGATAGATAGATGATAGATGATGATGATGATGATAGATGATAGATAGATAGATAGATATAAAGAAAGATAGATGATGGATGGAATGAATGAAGGAAGGAAGGAAGGAAAGAAGGAAGGAAGGAAGGAAGGAAGGAAGGGCCAACATAAATCTAAGACAGACAAATAACACAGAGGGTTTTCTACTGACTGAGAGATTGAGAACCACCACCAGAAAGATCTGTATTCCGTCTTCCCTTTTCCTCTTGAAATCGAATCTACATTTAAGAATGTTTGAAAAACAGTGTTTCTCTCCCAGTCCACATCCCATGATTCAGAATCCCATTCTGTAATAGTTAGAAAATTGGAGAGCCAACCTTCTTCTTCTAGCTTTGTTGTTCATGGCAGAATACCTTCCTCCACACCTCTGTAACTCTGTTTAGACATAACAGTTTTCAGAAGGAAACAGGGCTGGAGAAAAGTGAGCTTTTGATTTGGGTGGGAGGAAAAGCAGGAGATGGCTGGCAAGTGAACACTGCTGAAGGTGGTGCTATGCCATGTGGTCCACCAACGTAGGAGGTCAGCCCCCATGCAGGAGGCTGGAGATGATTCACCCCTCCAGCCATCTCTGGCCAGCAGTGACTGTTAGACACTGAGAACCCAGCTGGAAGCCATGAATAATATTTGCACTCCATAAGCAGAGCCAACAAATGTTCATATTCTTTGATTTCTGGTTGAAAATCACCTTGTACAAGTTACAAAATTTAAGTATTGAGTATTCATCTTTAAAACCAGTGGCAAATGTTCTGTCTCATTTGTGGGTTTTAGTGCAAATCAGTGAGAAAGTAACAACAAAGAAAGTTCAAAGTAGGGAAAATAAAGATATGCCCAAAGATAAATTCAGAGGAAGATTCATAGCCCTAATAATTTATTTATTTTTTAAATAAAAATCAAAGAACAAAGCATTTAATTGATGGTACTAAAATCAATTACATTTGATATTTTTTAAACCAGTGAAGCTCAAAGAAGTAAGGAATAATAAAAACAAAATTAAAAAAATAAAAAGATGTGATGTAGCCAGGTGTGGTGGCATACACTTATAGTCCCAGTACTTAGGAGGCTGAGACAGGAGGATCGCAGGTTTGAGACCAGCCTCAGCAACTTAGTGAGACCCTGCTTCAAAATAAAATAATAAACTAAAATAAAATAGGGCTGGGTGTGTAGCTCAGAGCTGGAATGCCCCAGAGTTCAAACTCCCACTACACACATGCGCGTGCACGCACACACACACACGCACACACACACACACACAACACACACAGGTGATGCATGAAAGGCCTTGTACTTAAACCAATAAACTATAACCAAGAAAAACTGAAGGGCCAGAGATGAGTTATTTAAGTTTCAAAGAATAAATTCCTACATTATGTAACAAAATGCATATTTATTTGCATTAAATATGACAGAAAAGGATTCATATGACCTGTTTATGAAAAGCTACATAAAGAGTCTTTAAAATCACTCAGAAAACTCTAACACTCCTAAAATAAAGTCAAAAGCAATACTTAATTTATCAAAGATGTATGAATGGCCAATACATATGTAAAACATACCCTGTCTTACCAACAATCAAATGATTCAAAAGGCAAAGAGAATATATGAATCTTTTGCTATCCACATGTCTCCATCTTAGCCCAAAGATAAGGGAATGTCCATTGTCCATGCCCCCCTCTCCTTTTTTTTTAAAGTTTAGTTCTTTCTTTTTATCTTTTAGTACAGTTTTATAGTTGTCTCCATAAATGTCATACGTGTCTTTATTAAGTCTATTCATAGGTAGATTTTTGGTTTAAGTGATTTTTATAGTTTTATTGGTTCTTTGTAATTATACATCATATTGAGGTTCAAAGTGATAGAAACACACATGAGCACAGCATCTGGTGTGGTCCCTCCAGATCTCACCTCCTCCCCCACATCCCAACACATGTTACTGAGATTCATAGTGATTCCTTCAAATGTGGACATAGCATTATTTGAATTCTTTCTTCAACAAGTCTCGCTTTTTCCCTCACCCCCTCCCTTCCCCTATCCCTTCCCACTGTTCTATCATCCCTCTTCTCATTTATCTGAAGTCCCTTTTGTAAAGGATTTGTTGTGAGGGGCGTGTTTGTTGTCCATTTCTCTATTACCTTGTTCCTGTGGTGCATCTGATGGGTGATATTTGAGAAGTTGGCATTCACTGGACCTTACATCCCTTTTGGGGAGCCTCTTCAGACAGAGGTTCCATGTGTACCTTGACCAATTGTCCTTGTTTCCTCCTGAACCTGCCTATTCTCAGGCTCACTAATCAGAGCCCCCTAAATTGGGGAAAGTCAACATTTCTCCACTTTCCAGTTGATGGCTCCATCAAGTACTCTTCCTGTGTGCAACACCATTCATAGGTGTATTTTGACTCCCCGATTCTCAAGAATTTCTTATTGAGAGTTAATACCATTCAGAACACAAGTCTGATACACACCAAGGCCTGTGTACACGTTTGTTTGTATGACCTTGAACCTCACTATGATGCATAATTACAATGCACCAATAAAAGTTTTGTTTTTTTTTTTTGCAGTACTGGGGATTGAACTCAGGGGCATTCTACCTCTGAGCTACACCCCAGTCCTATTTTTTATTCTTGATTTTGAAACAGGGTCTCACTAAGTTGCAGAGGGTCTCACTAAGTAGCTGAGACTGGCTGCGAACCCAGATCCTCTGGTCTCAGCCTCCAAAGTACTGGGATTACAAGTGTGCGCCACCACGCCCAGCTAAAACTTTTTTTTTTTAAAAAGGTAGAATTTGTACTATAGAGCTTACCAAATAGTCACATAAAATGAGGGAAGCAGATGATTCCCAAAAATGTTCACGCAGGGGAGGCAATAAGGATACGTTTATAGAGGGGACTGACCTGGAAGGACAGATGCACTTTATATTTGGCTCCCAAGTCAAGTCACATATATGCCAACAGAAGCATGTCACATAGTTATAGAAAATATCTGTTGAAACATGCCAAGTCCTACACAAGTTAGAAGTTAGTCCTAAAAGATGAACCACAGCAGAGCCCATCTGCAGACTTAAGGGCATTACACAGTGACACTGAAGACTGCTCTGTGGGGAAGGACTAGCCGCCCCAGATTCAGACTCCTGTGAAGAGTGGCCTGGACATGCATCCTGTGTTCACAGCCTCCCCACTGCCTGAGAACTATGGAACGCCCACTGAAAAAATATGGAATGTTCTAGTGTGTCCTTGGGAACGTATTTTTTTTTCTCAAGGATTTGCTATGGGAAATCAACAGGGGTCAGAAATGGGAGATTACATTAAAAAGAAAAACAATTCAGTGAGCAGACACATCATACACATACCCATTATGTCTTTTAGTATTCCAAAGATACTGAGAACATTCTAGAAAAAAAGCCCATTAGAACCATATAGACAATAATGGGGAGCAGACTCTCCACTAAGCGTTTCCTCATTGAGGCCCAAGTCAGTTAAAACAATGGGCTTCTCCTTTCTCACCTGTCTGCAGGTGTGTGCCCATAGCTTCTCCATCTGAAGGGACCTCTGGGGAGAATACATCCACTCTGCAGGTGTAGGTGAGCTGTAACTCCGCCCATCCCACCTGTCAATTAATGGTGCCCTTATTTTTTTCCTAACCAGCCTGGTTCAGTAGAGCAGGTTTAAAATTAACAACAATTCCCAAGATGAACAGAAGAAATGCGCCTTTATTTATTCTCTATATTTGAACTCTAATTGTGCTCTTATTTTCCCCAGCTAGCTACAATGACAAAAGAAAACAAAACATTAATTAATTATTTCCCTGCATAATAAACGCATTCGGTATTTAAATTTAAAACAAAATGGCTGGCTCCTATAGGGTACCTCATTCTCTTGGGGGTCTCCCTCCAACCTCCTCTCAGGATGGCATCTGCACTGAGGTCTTCGGAGGTATTTGTGAAGTAGCCTATCTCAATCAACATTCTCACTGCTGTAATCCAAAACAACTGACCACACAACTTAGAGGAAGGAAGATTTGTTTGCTCACAGTTTTTGGAGATTTCAAGGTTCAATCCGTGTCAGACCAGGTCTGCGGAGCTCAGGGCATGGTGGTGGGGAGCAGAAAGAGGAAGAAAGCAAAGGCTCTGCTCTCACATCACAAAGGCTGGAAGCAAGAGAAAGTGAGTCAGCAAGGGGATTCAAAGACACAGGCGTAATCCCTAAGGGCACACCCACAGGGACCCACCTTCTCCAGCCACACCCTACCTGCCTAGGTTACTGCCCAGTAAATCCATCACAAGGGATTCACACATTGATAAAATTACAATCCTCATGACTTAATTACATCAACTCTGAACATTAGTACATGAGCTCTTTAGGGGACATTCTATATCTAACCATAACACAGTTTAGCCTTAGAAATCCCAAAATAACCTGCAAGGCCCCTTCTCTTTGGATCCCCCAGGGTTAATGGGTGCTTTTATTTCTGCAGCCCTCCCAGTGCTGATTTCAAGGTGTGATGGACCCCTGAGAGATCTCCCTCTAGTCTCAGAAAGGTCCCCTCCCCTTCCAGGCAATAGGAGGTCATTTTGCATCTAACCCTGAGTCTTCCCTGCTGCAGGGTTCTTCAAGACCTAGGCTGAGGCCTCCTGATGGCCTCTAGGGGGTGACAGTTCAGCTTTCAGAGTTCTGAGAGCTCTTGTTTCTGTTGAGATCTTGACTTTCACTTGGGGCCCCAGGGCTCTTGTGGTCGCTTCCTTCAGAATGTGCATTTGGCCTTCTACTTTGAATGTCAGTGCCAAGTGTGTGTTAAGTGGTCAAACCCCAGTTCTCAACCCAGGATGCACAGTCAACTCACCTAGGCACTTCCAAGTCCAGTGCCTGGACCCTCCAACCCAATAATCCAGAATTCCTGCATCTGCCCGCAGGTGCCAGGTGTTATCAGCAGGCGCTTTCCACCAATTTCCATCCTTGATAAGTGATTTCAGATTGCTGCAGAGAAACCCTTGCCCATTGCAGGGATATCCCTGCCTCTAGCTCATAGCCAGTGCTACCGTGAGGTTCCCTCAGAGGAAGGAGCACTGGCTGGGGTTGCAGCCTGCTACCTCCTTTCCTGACCTCTGAGATCCCTCCCTCCCTGCTCAGTGTCGAGGGCTGCACCTGTTCCCCTGCAGCACAGGGACAGCCCCCCACCTGATGTTAATCTACTCTGGGAAGGGAGACTTGGCTGTTGAAATGCTCCAGAGAATAGCCTGGGTGTGCTACTCCCTCCTGTGGGATCCCTTTCCCAGAGTCTATCTTCTGTAGGAAGCACGTACTCTCTGTTCCTTAGTGGGGTAGGTGCTGTCCCTATTGGGGACACCTATGGTTCCACAATAACCTGTGACCATAGGTTCTGTGTGTGTGTGTGCAGATCAGTCTTTTGAGATAAGTATGAATCAAGACTACTTGTGACTACTCATTGTCACTTACTAAGGCTTTGCTGAAAATGAAATTAACTCTGGACATCTGTCTGCCTAGTTCTTTTCTAGCCCTGAGCTTGGGAGGAAAAGGGGAAAGTTAATGCATGCTCCTTTAGAACTCTGGCCTCCTGCACAGGGCCTGGCAGGCTCCTGCAGCACTGACGGAGACCTCACTGGGCACTGGGGTCATGTGGACACAGGACTCCAGGCTGGTGCTGGCTTCACAGGTATGCCCTTGGCTCCCAACCAGCCTGGGTCACATGTAGCCACAGTAGGCAGCCACACAGGACTGCCAGGATGCAGCTGATCTTGGCCTGACCAAGGCTGGTACAGCGTATACTGAAACAGATGCAGAGTCAGGAATCACATTATTGGTGAAAAATACTGTTGTCCCAGTAAAAACTCACCTGGAGACTGATGAGGTCTCTGATCTCTCCAAGCTCTAACGGTTTTAGGGTACACTTTTTTCCTAATCAGGTCTCCTAAAAGACAGGTACTAAAATAGTGACCATATACCACATTTTCATTATCCATCTCAGTCGTAAAGAAGAACAATATTATACCATTTGCAGGAAAATGGATGAAACTGGAGAAGATTAGTAATGGTTTAAACTACTGGATGGCTTTCTAGCTAGATCATGACCCACTGACATCCTGAACTTGCCCAGCAGCACCCCAGACTTCTGACCCCACCCTGAGAACCTGCTCCCAGGATATTACAGAGGCGGCACCCCAAGCTGGGCAGGGTTGAGAGAAGACTGGGCGGTGCTGGTGCTGATGTAGAGATCTATCCTGGAGAGGTGGGAGGTGGGTGTGTCCTATAGGTCCTCCAGGCCCCCAGCATCGTGCAGAGTGACTGGGAGGGACCACTGTGAAACGGGGGGCAGCTCTCTGTGACAGTGAGTGACGCACTTGAGAAGCGGCACAGCAGGCATGGCCAAGGGGTGCTCCTCAGGACACGCACTGATAAGAGGACGGGGCTGTGGGTGTGAGCCACAGGTGCCCTGGTATCATGTAGGAACCTGCAGCGAGCTGGCTCTCATCACTCCTTAGCACCTCAGGTCAAGGTTGTAAATGTCCGGGTAGCCTGGAAAGTTACAATCAGGAAGCACAAAGTCACATCCCCATTGCAGCACCTTCGTTATTGTCAACTAATGAAATGCCTCAAATACTCAAAAGATCACAAAACCCTTTGGTAGCCCAGCTACTGGTTACAGGCATGGTGGTGCGTGTCTGTAATCCCAGTACTTGGGAGGCTGAGACAGGAAGATCACAGATTCAAGACCCCCCTCAGTAACTTACTGAGGCCCTCAGCAACTTAGTGAGATCGTGTTTCAAAATAAAAAATAAAATAGGGCTGGGGGTGTAGCTCAGAAGTTGGAATTCCCCTGGGTTTAATCCCCGGTATCACAAACAACAACAACAACAAAACAACTTTGGTAAAGTGGTGGAAGAGAGAAACAAGAGCAATAGGAGAGGTAAAGGTTCATGGGTCAAGGGTAGATTCCTGTGTTCTAAAATGTACAAATCAGTATACCTGATTTGGAGGTAGTGGATGAGCCCAGGAACGGAGAAGACTTGCCTGGGTCAAGGGCAGGCTCGAGGCGCTGAGTGAGCCTCAGCATGTTTGTTCAGGGGGCACAGGAGGACATAAATGGAGAACAGGTGGAGAGAGCTGAGGGAGGCAAGGCCTGCAGGGGCCAGGCTGGATGTGGCATCTGTGGGACAAATCCCAGGTACAGGGGCCAGCAGACATGGAGCAGATGGAGAAGTATGGAGAAAACTGAGTTCAAACAGATTAGTTACTACTGAGCCTAGAGTCACGCAAGGGCCAGAAATCTGACATTTTGGATAGTGGAAGTGTGTGCAGGGACCAGTGAGCCAACAGGAGCCTCTGGGGGAGACCAGAGCCATCATCTGCACTTTGTTCTTTGACTTCCTTCAGCAACCAGCTCTTGACCACCACAACTTAGCTCAGTCAGTGGGTGTCTCCTAGAAAAGGCCTATCTCCTGCATTTTCATGGCCTCTCTGTCAACTGCAGTCCCTCAGATACACATTGCTCTCTTGCAAAAGCCCAGGGTGTGTAGACAGGCATACACATTTCTATCTTTTGGAGAGCCATAAGAAAGCTTGCTAACTGCTATGGTTGGGAACATACTATCAAGTCAACCTCCAGACCCCTACACACGCAAATCCCTGGACTGGGCAGGGTTTGATGCTGATGCATCTTGCTATCCTGTGCACTTTAGTTTGATCCTGTGCCTGTAATCCCAGTACTTGGGAGGCTGAGACAGGAAGATCACAGATTCAAGACGTTTTGATTGATGCTGGGATGGGTAGGCATGTTGTAGCACTGAAACCCCATCAGATTGTAGGATTCCCAAGCACATCAGGACTTGTACCACAAACCACAGATGGTGCCTAGAGCTGCAAGCAAACGGTGGAAGGAGGAGAAGCTGCTGGTTAAAGATGAGAGCAGCTTGTCCCTTCTGCAGCGTCCCGCAGTCTCAAAGGGCAGACACTCTCCTCTTGGTAGCCGTCATCCCCACCAGGTGGCCAAGCTCACAGGTTTTTGTGTCCCTTTCACTCCGGTTTTCTGATTGGACTTTGCTCTTAGAATCTGTCTCTGTGCCTGCATGAGCCACCCCAGCCTTTGAATCACTCCTGTCCCCTGGCTCTGCCTCTCAGCTGTGCAAAAAATTGTTGCTCAGGTGGGTCAGCTCTGCTCCGTGCCACCCCCAATTGCTTTCCACGTGTCCACTGCGGTCTGCAAGCCCCACCTGGGCCGCCTCTGGATTACATCCTTTTCTGGAATTTGATCAATCCTTCTTTTCTAATCAGGTTTCTCTGAAGCACGACAAAGGTGAAGCCCAAATAATTTAAAAGACGTGACTATATTGTAAATCGAAAGATTCAAATCTGCTTCATGTTCTAAACTACAAAGGTCTGAATTCCCTTTTTCCCTGAGCTAACTTCTGAGGGTATGGATGAGAGAGAAGGCACAGAGATTAGATGTCCACAGTTAATTTGTGTTCCACCAGGAAGGCAACTTCTTCCCTGCCAGCCTGTCTCTGAGCAGAAAAAAATAATGTCATTTTTTTCCAACAATTTGCACACTAGGCTATGTGGTAAGGGCTTGTCCTTTCCGCCTATCATATCGCTAAGGCAGAACTTGGAGTATTTGAGGACAGGCTGGACGATACCAGCGATTCTGTTCCTGGTAGGAGAGACTGACAGCCACGAGTTTTTCTGAATATCATGAAAGGTGATAGGGGACTTGAGTGCAAACCTGCTTCATCATCCAGGTGGTCAAGAGCTCGTGACCTGCCATGTGCTGGGCACCTCTGTGAATGAGAGAGAGAGCCGTGAGCAAGCCATTCCAGGAGGAACCCTAGCAACTTGCAAAGCATGACAGTGGCACCACGTGTGTCCAGGTAGTGCAAGAGCCAAAACGCAATAAAGAGAATGAGGGGAAGGGGACAGGATGAGGACAAGGCCAAACCATCCGTTGTAAGAAAGGCATATGTGGTCAGACTGATGACTTGGAAAGGACAGGAAAAGCAGAGGCATTGCCAACAGCCTGATTGACAGTGCTTTTGTATACACAGTGATTTTTCGATGTTTAAATGAATGATTCACAATCAGAGTGAATCTGCTAAGAGGAGTCTGTCATACATTTGAGTATTTTGAAAAAGCTGACTCTATATTTCTATTGATTTGCTTTGTTTGGACTATTACATATTTAGTTTAGTTTCAAATTCCAAGTTGTTAGCAGGGCGTGGTGGCGCACGCTTGTAATCCCAGTACTTGGGAGGTTGAGACCGAAGGATCCAGGTTCGCGGCCAGCCTCAGCTACTTAGTGAGGCCCTCCGCAACTTAGTGAGACCTGGTTTCAAAATAAAGAATAAAATAATAGGGCTGAGGTGTAGCTCGGAGGTAGAATGCCCCTGGGTTCAATCCCAGTACTGCAAAAAAAAAAAAAAAATCCAAGTTGTACTATGGGACATCTTGAGGTTTGTCCACCTGTCAAACTGGATCTGGTGTAAAGATGTTTCACAAACACTAATCAAACTCATTGAATCTTTTTTTGTTTGTTTTTGCAGTACCAGGGATTGAACCCGGGGGGGGGGGTTCTCCCACCGAGCTACACCCCCAGCCCTATTTTTCATCCTTTTTTTTTGCAGTACTGGGGATTGAACCCAGGGGTGTTTTACCTCCGAGCTACACCCCAGGCCCTATTTTTTATACTTTATTTTGAAACCGGGTCTCACAAAGTTGCAGAGGGTCTCACTAAGTAGCTGAGGCTGGCCACGAACCCGGATCCTCCGGTCTTTGCCTCTGAAGTACTGAGATTACAAGCATGCGCCACCACGCCCGGCTCATCGACTCTTTTGTGAGGACAGGTAGAGAAATCTGGAGCCTGAGAAGCTTTTATTTCAATTAAAATATGAAAAATTGGGCACTCAAATTTAGCCAGAGAAATTGTGGCTCAGTTATCAGGGTTCAATGAAAACCACATTCCAATGATTTTACAAATAATTTATTTTCATCATTAAGGAAACATGAAAAACATGAATAATGTAATTAGAAATATTTCGGTCTTAGTCTATGCAATAGTATCATCTGGCTAGTCATTTGGAATTTCATACTTTGGGAACTTGATTTTTTTCATCTCTTGAAGATAGAATGAGACAGCTGAATTAAACTGCTCAAAAATGGAGTCACGGTGCTAATTACAGATGGTCCACGTCAAGGTTTCCATTGAAGCTGTCCCAGAGAGCAAAGCACAACACAGACCAATGGTCCAACACCACAGATGACAGTCTTCATCTCCGAAAATTGCCAGGTTTCTCCCAGATGCCTTTGCGGAAAGTAAGACTGGGTTCCCTTCTGCCATAATTTTTGTGAATCTGATGGGCAGTGTTTCCACTTGTTCAAGGTATTTGCAAATGAGATGTGATCTGGGAGAAACGAATAAGATTTGTCATGAAGGTTCTGTTGTACAGTTCTTGGTTTTGGGGCCACAGGAATGCTAGGCTCTGTTCAAAAGATGCAATCTTCATCCTGAAGATCGCGCGAGCTGTTCCCCATGCAAATCAACTGGACTTGGAAGCAGCATTTAGAGCAAAGGAAAATGAATGTGGTCTTTACTCATCTGATGCTGCCAACTACTTTTCCCCATTGGTTTTATTTTTAAATAGCTTTCATTCAAAATTATTAAGTTTTGTTCAAGCTAAAGTTGTTTCATATAGCTGTTGCGACATTCTAGGCACTGTTCTAAGTTCTTTGCCAATAATAACTAATCCATCTTGGTAAGACCATGTAGGTGGGTCGATTTTCATTGAGTCCATTATACAGATGAGAAAAGACGGCTCCCAGAGGTTTAGAAATGTGCCCAGGGTCACATCATCTTCTCCATTTTATTATTTCTACTTGAAAATATTTTAACTTAATGTAATATTAACCGAATAATTATTTTACTATTTTAGTCTTCCTTTGCAATAGATGGTATTTTGAGTATATGGTTACATTTTACTTTTTAAACAAAATCTAAGGCCTTGTTGTATAATAAGAAAAGTTAGTCTATTGCATCCAATAGATTAAATATGTTTATATATCTTCTGTTCATGCCTTGGCCTTTTGGTTTTTATTTTTTTTAATGCTAACCTCTACTTTGTTCCTTCTAAATGATCAAAATATTTTTACTTTTCTCTTCCATGTATTCTTATTATTACCACAGTCAGTGTTTACTTTTAATTTTTAAAAAGGATTTTAGCCAGTGTATTTAATTTTCAATTATGAATGCAGCAGTATATAGAGGTTGTCTGACTATAACACAGAATTTTAGTAGAATTTGGCTTCACTTTTCTGCCCTGTCTTTCCTCTCTGATCCTTGAAAACATTATAAAGAATATGAAACATATTATTTTATTAAACTTATTTAGTTATATATATGCATGTATAATTTTTTAATAATTGTCTTTTTTCAATATTTGTCTTTGCAATTTTAGCATTTCAGCAGTTATATAAACTCATTATTTATATGCTAAACTCCATTCACTTAAATATTTAATCTCCCCAACAAGAAGGAAATAAGCATATAAATCTTTCCAAAGCTGTTGAGAAAAAGAAGAGCCTTGTGTTGAATTCAACAGGGTTCATGGTGCTCCAGGCAAAATTAATGACAAAATGCACAAGCAGACACACTGTGAAAGTCACAGGTGACAGAGGTGTGACAACCCTGTGAGAACCCCGTCTGATGAGCAGAATGGGTTGCCAGAGCAATAAGAAAGTCCAACTTGATTCCACAGCAAATCCAGATCTCAACTGGCACTTTTGAGAGAGAAGTGCTGTGGTTTGACATTTTTATTCAAGAAGGATTTTTGGTAGAGAACAAAAATAAATTGTCCGATATGCAGCCTTTGTCCCCTGGTCTCTGGGTGCCCAGGAATGTGCAATGCCACAGCCAGGTGCCTTCTTGGCATCAGGAGTCACTGAGTAATCCTGCCAGCTCTTGGGATCCACAGAGCAGATCCTATCCCTGCCCGGCCTCTGAAAATCCTCCAGCAGTTGGATCTAGTTATTGAGGCTCCTTGTCAGACCTGGGATGGAAAGAGGATCAAGAGTAGATATTCATGTATTTCCTTGACATTCTTTCCTTACATCGTCTTGGGGGCTGTTTTAGCTTGCAAGACTACCGTATCAACTTACTACATACTGGGTCCCTTAAACAAGGAACACGCACTGTCTCCTGGTCCTGCAGGTCAAGGTCACAGTGTTGTGGGGCTGCTTCCCTGTCAGCCCATGAGGGTGAATCTGTCCCAGGCCCCTCCCCTACAGGGCGGTTTGCTGGCAATCCTCCATGCTCCCTGGCTTCTAAATGTATCACCCATCTCTGCCTTCATCTGCTTATGGCTTTCTCCTTGTGTGCATTTCTGTTTCCAAAATTTCCCTTTCTTAGGACACTTGCCATTTTAGATTAGAGCCTGCACATTTTAACTTGATTACCTCCTTAAAGACTCTATCTCCAACCAAGGTCACCTTCTAATGTAACAGGGGTTAGGGCTTCAACATATAAATGGGGGGGGGGAGGATTCAACCCATAAGGATGATTAACCTGTTACCTTCCAGCGAGTGGAGGAAACACAAGTCCTTTTTCGCCACCTCTTGGAAATGTGATCGGGGTGATCAGGAAGCCCCTTCTCTAATGGAGGCAACAGAGCCTTGACCTAATACCAGGCACGTCTGCCTTTGTTCTGACCGAAAACCCCATCTCCAGCTCCACTTCCCATCTCATCTCAGGTCATTGACTTGGTAACATGGGGACCAGAAACATGTTTCTTTGTTTCTTCTTATTCTTATTTTTGTTGTTGTTGTTGTTCTGAGGATTGAACCCAGGGACATTCTACCTTCTAGCTACATATCCCAGCCCTTTTTATTGCTGATGCTGGCCTTGACCCTATGACCCTATGACCCTCCTGTCTCAGCTTCCCAAGTACTGAGATTGCAGACGTGCACCACTGTGACCAGTGTAACACCATGTTTCTTAAAATGCATTAAAAGCTGAGGTTTGAGACAGAAAGTGGTAGACAGATAGCAAAAATGGCTACCTTTCTCTACCTCTCCCTGTTTCCCCCTTGCAAGGTGGCTTGCAACAGATCCTGGGCTGCCTGTGGCAGAAGTGGCAGTGTAACAGTCTGAGGCCAGGCCTCCTGGGCCTTTCCTGTGGCTGTCCTTCCTCTGAACCCAGCCATCACACTGACAATAGCAGCCCTGGCCTGCAGGAAGAAGAGGAACCATGATCCCAGTTGCTCCAGAAACTTGAGCTAGCCAGCCCAACGCAGCCCCCTAGCCAGCCCTGGGTGACACCAGGGAAAGCCAGTAGACTCCATTCCAGCCTCAGGATAACCAGCCAGCATGTAGCCCCACAGGCAAAAAGCGGTGGCTCTGTGTTAAGTCATGGGGTGTTTTCCTGTGTGCCACAGTTAACCGACAGGACAAACTTCACCGGTCACATGAACTTGGAACTCAGTAGAGCAAAGAATGTATATCCAGAACCTGGTTTCTGTGGAGCAGAGGGCTGCCAAGAACCCGAGCTGTGTTCCACTGCCCAAGGTGCTGGGAGAACTTGGGCCTCGCTGCAGGAGGGCTTGCTAATGATAGCATGATCAATGTTCAGTTTACAGTAATAATCCTAAAATGCATAAAAGACAAAATTAACATTATATAACAATATAATGTGTTATTATTATTATTATTTGAACTAAATTTCTCTGTGTTTAATAATAAAAAGGAAAGGAACTCACTAATGTCCTATTCTGAATTCAGGAATCCAATGTTGTCTCTTCCCCTTGGTTCCCATTTTCATTTCTTCTTTTATCTAAAAACTGTGAAGACCAGTGAAGGAGGAATGCAGATTCTGGAGTATGCTCAGCGATAGAATTAGCATGGGATGCTCTGGTGCTCTCCTTCCCTCCTAGGCATAAGGACATTTTCGGTTTGGCCCATGGATCCCAGGCTTGGAATCCCATTAGCGCTCATAAGCTGAGCTGCTTGGGGTCAGTAAGGACTTGGGTGAGGGGTCTTGAGGAAACACTGGGGCCGTCTTAACTCTTTCCAACTTGTTGAAAGGAATGACTCTTCTACTGTCCCCTCCTTTTGAAAGCTGCAGTGTCAGTCTTCATCGTGAGTTATAAATTACACATGATCCATAGACATGTTGCCCCATCTTTATTTTTCATCCAGATTGAGAATTTAAACTTTCTTACATCAATATGTCCTTTTCTTGTTACTTAAGAATTTTTTTACATTGTAAACATATTCTTTCTACATTTAGCCTATCAACCACCCTGTAGGGGCAGGGGCTAGGGACAAGCTGGGGTAGAATAAGTGTCATGAGCCTGCTCCTGCCATGGGTCAGGTGAGGTCAGTGGATCAGGTGACCTGCTTAGCACTCTGGGGCCCAGCTTCTCATCTGTCACCTGCAAGGATGGACGAGATGTACCTTAGACTGCAGGTTAGAAAGTTATTCGGCATTATTGTTTTCATTGGAACTGTGCTCTTCTACTTTGTATAATCAATAGTGACCCTACTCTTTCAGAAAAGAATAGGAACTACAGGAGTTTTTCATCAGATCCTTGTTGTAGCTTTCCCCTGAGGTGCCAGCACCCAGTGCAATCCCAGCTTGAATGACACCTGACTGGTCTCACTGTGTGCGCTGGGTCAGGAGCAAGAGTACAGACCAAACAATCTTCATAGTTCATAGCTCACAAATGCACCCGTCTCTTTTGTGTCAACCGTGCAAATGGCAGTTTTGTGCACAAGGTAATATTTGCATTGCTTTGGTTTAAAGTTTATACAGTTTATAAAAGAGCTATCACAAAGTTTAATCCTTAGGATCTAAAATGCCATAGGTTTCCTCATGAGAAAGGGTGCTTGTTTCTTTGACCTGGAGAGGGCACTGGGCACTGGGCATGGGGTAAAGCATAGCAGCCCAGAGAATGTTCTGCCCCAGATCCTGTGCCAAACACTTTTCTTTTCATTTCTCTTTAACTTTTATTCTTTACCAAACATTTCCTTGATATTCAAAATAACTTCTTAAGTGAGTACCTGATGTCAGAAGGGAGATGAGCATTAGCTGCGATTGGACTACATCATGTATCAGCGATGTTTTTCTATACAGGGCCAGATGGTAAGTAGTTGTGGCTTTGCAAGCCACAAACTGCATTGCAACAACTCCGTCCTGTCATTGTGAAAGCAGCCTTGGATGATCGGTAAGCAAATGGGTCATGTTTCAATAAAACTTTATTTACAAAAACCAGCAGCTGGCCAAATTTGATACAGGCCTTCTGACCTAGCTCCAAATAAAGGATAACAAAATCATTTTCCTAAACTTTGACCACAAAGGTTAGAGTGCTGAAGTCACCAAAGGCTGCCATTTATTAGATTCTTACAATAGTTGTCCTTAGGGCTATTTTGGTGGGGTGTTTTTAAATCAAGAGAACTTCACATCCAAATTTTGATTTCTGCATTTGCTTTAAAAATTAGGTAGAACTTGCCCCCATTACTGTCCCACCACACCCCACGCAGTGCCACTCAATGCCAGCCGTCCCTGAACACCTGAGTGTTCCCGTTTTCCCTCATCTCCACCCTTCCCTTTTGCTTCCTCCTGAGACCAAGGAGCAGCCGTGAGTTACTGCACAAAGTTCCATCCTTCCGCCCATCTCAGCTCCCAACCTGGCCCCACAGGCTGGAGTCTGTCCTTCCTCCGCGCTGTGCTGAGATATCCTGTTCTAGGATGAGCACTGGATTCCCTGGACAGCTCATGGGAAATGGAAATCTCCGATGATGGCAAAGAATAGTGTTTCTTTCTTCACAGTGGAAAGAAACTCATTAAGAACTGTTTTGGTTTTACTAAAAAAAAAAAAAAAAGAAACAAAAAACCCTCCAAGCATGAATCCTTTTATACCAGCCATTCTTCTTTTCATTGTATCCAGTTGAACTTATAAAAGAGAGGCCCTGGTCATCTGCATGGGGTAGCCCCACTTGGAGAGTCTGGTTCCCTTTCATGTTAGACTGGACACAAGTGGAGGTAATTAGAAACCAGATTTACCAAACACACCATGTCCTATCCTCAGGACAAAGGGAATTCTGCCTCTTCCTGCTGGACACTGTGGAGAGATCCAGGCACTGTCCAACCCCAGCCTCCCTCTTGCAAGTAGGTGCAGGCTTGACCAGGTGCCAACTGAGACTGGCACTTAAAGGGCAATGGGGGAGGAGGAGGAGGACAGGTGTCTTTTTTTGTGTGGCTGGTACTGGGGTTGAACCCGGGGGCATCCTACCAGCAGAGCTATACCCCATTCTCCCTCTTTTAAATTTTGTAACAGTGTAGGTTGCTGAGAATCTCCCAACGTTGCTGAGACTGTCCTCAAACCTGCAATCCTCCTGTCTCAGCCTCCCAAGTACTGGGAGTACAGGTGTGCACCACCACGCCCAGCTTGACTGGTGTCTTAAGGCCTTTTTGCAAAAATCTTTTTATTATTTGCAGAATACTTTCAAATAAGTGAATGGGAGAGCGAAAGTGAGTAGTGGAGCAGGGTCCTCCATGCATAGCCGGTGGGTCTGCCTCTGATGCCCGGGCTGTGTACTGCAAGAGACATGCAGCGTTCACGCTAAGCCCTGGAGGGATGCTTAACAGGACGGATCATGCACCTGCTGCCTCCTCCTTCAGACCTGGGGTTGCACCAACTAGCGACCCCCAGACCTCGGGAAAGGCTGCCCCAGGTGCCCAGCAGTTCAACCTTGCACTGGAAGGCAGGCCAGTGGAGGGCGACTGTGAACCTGGAAGCTGTGAGCGTGGCCATCTACCGGGCCGGGAACACAGGGGAAGGAGTTCCCCGCACCCCCTCACCTCCCTCCTTCACCAGCTCTACAAAAAGGGATTCCTTTGCACGCAGCCCCGAGTGTCCTACAGAGGGTCCGGGCGCCTGTTTTGGCGCACCCATAGCCCCCCTGGGTGGGCGGGCTGAGTCTAGGAGCCCCGGGATCAGGCAGGGCTGCAGGTGCCCGGAGCTTAGGCTGCTCGGTTCCGGCCATTGCGGGAGGGGAACCCTCGGGGCGGCCGCAGTGGCCAGAGGCAGACCGCAGAGGCTGGCAGCCGGGCAGAGGGGGCACGGCGGGCGGCCCAACCTGCTGGGTCCTCCTACCCCCTCTGCTCTCCTCTCCCCTCCCTCGTCCTCCCTCCCTCCTCTCGGGTCCTCTCCCCTCCCTCCTCCCCTGCTCTCCCACGGTTCGGGCGGGCGCTCCGCGTTGCCACTCCGCCCCCTGCACCGAGCGGAGCGCAGTAATAACCCCGGCGGCGCGGGCGGTGGCGGGGCTGCGGGGACCTGCGCTGCGGCCCGGCCGGGGTGCGACCGTCTCCGCACGCTTCAGCCTGCCCACCCGCCCCGCCGAGCGTCCCGGGATGAGTCCCTGCGAGCCCTGCCCGCGGGCCCCGGGCTGCGCGGCGCTCTGGCTGCTGCTGCTGGCGCAGCTCGGCGTGCAGGTGAGTCCCGTGCGCTCCCGCCGCCGCGGGCGGTGACCGCGCGTCCCTGGCCGCCGGGGCCCGTCCCTGCCGCGGCTCGGGTCCCGCAGTCCCCGCTTTCTCACCGAGATGTGCCGCTGTTTTCCAGCCAGCACCTGCGTGCGCCGTGGGACCCGCAGCCGCCGCGCCCGGGAGCACCGACGTCCCTCATCCTGCCCCTTCCGCGGAGCGGCGGGGCTGGGGGGACACCGGCGGTAAGTGGCGAGGTGGGGGCTTCGGATCCTTGCAATGTGCCAGCTCGTCACCCCCCGCCCCTTACCCATGCTTTATAAGGTGCTGCGAGTGTTCGCGACTGTACTGAACTCCACCTCCAAGGTTCTCAAGGTTCTCTCTTGCTTCTTCCTTGCGCGGTGAGCGCGCGCTCATGAGTGGACTCCCATCAATTTTTATATTGTGTTTCCTGGTAAAGCAGTAACGGTTTGTCTGAGTCACAGTAGGGAAAAGGTGAGAAAATATGTTTTATTGTTAGAAAATTTAAGGAGCTTAGGAAGACTAGAATAATGTATGCATTCATGTATGCGTTGCTAATGTCTACATCAAAGCCATTAAAAAGAACACATTGCCCCCACTCCGTCTCTCCTCCCCCTCTGCCCGTCTGCCCCTACTCCTTCTTTTTTATTTGTACATCGAAGTCTCTATCTTTGACTATCAGAGCCGCAGACAAGAGGCCGTGTTTTGTTTTTGTTTATTTCGTGGGCGCTTATCCTCTTACTCTGAAAGTTCATGCTTTTCGGGAACTGGGGCATGACTGAAACATAGCGGTGCATGGAATGGCTAATCAGCCCCTTGTGGCACCGTAAGCGGCGCTCACGTCCTGGGCCAGGATTTGGTACATGCGCGAGCCTGATCCTTCCCAGATGCGAGCGTGCAGTTCTGCTGCCTGCAAGGGGTGTCTGTCAATGTGGCACGGATCTCTGTCCTGCTGTCCCATCAGATGATTGAGAAAGACAACGTGTGACACTGGTTCCTAGGCGGTTTGATCTGAGCCCCATCTGGGAGCAGTTACTGAGTATTAGCACTTCGCATCATTTTCCACAATCACTCCCCGTCTCAGATGCCTACAGTGTTAACATTTAGAGGAAGAACCCGGTTCCAGCATCTCAGTCTGCATTCAGAAAATGTAGAAAATCAAAATTAATAATTACAAACCCTGCAAGATAGTTTCTTCATCTCGATAAACTAACATAAAGACAAGAATGTGATATATGCATTAACTGTTGAAATGCTCCCCTACTGAATGAGGACGGACGGGAATAGTATAGAAAGTTGATAAATAGCAGATTGGTGTTAGGCCATAAAACCTGCTGAGCACCACCAGAGGGCGCTACAGGCAAATAATAGAAAATGTTAAGAAGGCATTTTCACTGTGTTTACAAGAGAAAGTAATTACCCCTGTGTTTAAAGCTCCCTTCTGTGGTTGTCCTCCTCTCCCTGCTTCTCTGACGATGCATTCTAGAACATAATCATATTAGGAGTTAAGGGTCCACCTTCACATTTTCTTCTTGAAGTTTTGTGAGAAGTTCTAGTTATAGAATAAAATCATGAAAAAATCCAGAGGGACTCGGGACACTTTTAGAGTACTTTATAGTATTTAGGAAGTTTAAGATAAGAACATGAAGATAAGAACATCATAGACAAAGAATGATTCAGGAAGACAAGCCAGGGCTTCCTGCTTAGTCCTGGGGGTCTCCTTTCTTACCTGTCCCTGGTAAGCCAGCTGCTAGAAGCTGCTCGCATCTCCTGGCGTCTTGGTCAGTATCATGAGCACTCTGTGTCCATGTTGTTGTTTACTTGGCTTGGTCAGAACCTGAGGCAGAAGGTATGAGCCATCCGCAGGGAAGTTCTAGCTTAGTGAACGCCCCACACCTTCACCTCCCATCCTCCAGGTGCTATATTTAGCTCTCTGATTATAAAAGTCTCAATGGAGAAGGTGGGCATTGGTGGGAAGTGTCACACAACCAGGGGAAAGGCTGCTGAGCGGCGCCCCTGCTTGGATCTGGAGCAGAGAGCTAGAAGACACTTTGTGTGACCCTGCCTGGGGACAGTTTACTGTTGGACAGTTTACCGTGATACAAGTTGGGTTTGAAATAACTATGTGGGGCCATGAGCTGGGTTAAAGGCAGCACTTCCAATGGTTTTTGCAAACATTGCTGGGGCCTGAAGTAACCATGCCATAGGAAGGAGACAGGAGGTTTGCTAAATTTACTTTCTGCCCTTTCAGCCTTACCTTGTATTTCTCAATGGAAGACATAAATGCTTTTTCCTACAATTTTTTTCTGTCATTAAAACAGTACTAGCTCCTGTTAAGACCCAAGACATAGCACAGGTTGTTAACTTTTTAATTTTCAAAATAAGTTTGGAGCCAGACCTGGTGGTGCACACCTGTAATCCTAGTACTTGTGAGGCAGAGACAGGAGGATCACAGGTTCCAGACCAGCCTCAGCAACCTAGTGAGAACCTGCTTCAAAATAAATGATAAAATAGGGATGGGGGTGTAACTCAGAGATAAAAGGCATCTGGGTTCAATCTTTAGTACCAAAAAAAAAAAAACAAATTTGGCTTCTAGGACAAGATCTAGAAGTTCTCTAGAACTTTAGCTAACTGGACATAAAAGACGTATGTTTGTGTATTTGAAGTTTACAATAATGGTTTCCATTCAGACATCCTCATACCATGAGACTGGGTGGTTTCCTCCAGGGTGACCCAGTGGTGGGCCTCTCAGCAGGGTGGCAGGGGTGCGGGGCTCTGATTTGCAACATTTGTTGATTCCTGTGTTGTAAATATTCGCATCGCTGCCAATTTCCTGCCCCCAAGGTGACGCCGGTGAACACAGATTGAGGAAACGATGTGCAATGTCAGGCTCTCTGGAGCCGCTACCTCCCGGCCCAGCACGCTCATATGTGGGTTGACACCTCACGCGATCATAAACCAGTCTTCCTAGACCTGCTGCTGTGGTCCAGAAAACCTCGTGTAGTTCAATGTGCTGAGCTGAGCAGCCATCTACAAATGTTTTTCTTATTTGAAGCGTCCACATGGACTGAGGTCTTATTTAAAAGATTGCAAAGAGCAGGAGTCTCTCTCTCCTCTCTTTTTTTTTTCTTTTTAAATAACAAGCTGTTGTTTGGGGGCATTATGTTCTTGAAACATAAGCATAAAGTGAGTTTAAAATTTCAGGTTTATTACAGTTATCCTCTGCCTTCTCTCCAAACACTGAGGGTCTGGCGAGCTGCTTATTTAGTTCATTCACTGAATTCTTTAGTCATGACCCTCTGCATATTCATTTGCTCATTACTGAGAGCACGTGTTTGATTCCAAGGGCATCTTTCTCGACTGAATCAGCATTTCTGAACCCTGGCATTGGGGTGTTTGGCTCTGGGAGGCTGTCCTGTCACTGCAGCATGGTTAGCAGCAGCCCTGGATTCTCCCCATGAGGTTCCAGAAGCATCCTTCTTCCTTTCCCCTTTGTGACAACCCAAAATGTCTCCAGGGCCCAGGGGCACTCGAGCTGAGAAGCACCGCACAGAGCGGAAGGAAGGTCTTCTTCCGGCAGGATTGCCTCCTTGCCCTCAGGAAGGACACGGATGGATGCGGTAGTTTTGAAATCACTATTTAGGACCATAAGTTTGGTTTAAAGTACCACTTCCAATGGTTATTGCAAATGTTGCTAGGTGTCTGAAGTAATCATGCAATGGGAAAGAGACTCAGCAGTATGTCAATTTCCTTTTCTGCTGATTCAGCCTTACCTTTTATTCAGTAACGGGAGACTTAAATGCTTTTTCCTGCAAATGTATGTCTGTAATTAGAAGCTGGCTCCTGTTAAGACTGAGACAGGTGGCCTTGGGCCAGGACACACCAGCTTTTGAGAGATAATGGCTGCCTTTCCAGGAATTCCATCAGCTGGTTGTTAAAATTTAAAGTATATAAAAATAGAGTGAAATGAATTATATTAAAACAATTAAAATACCCAGAGCTCATCACTTCCTAGTTTATGTTTTGCCATCCCCTGTGCCCCTGAGGTCATTTGCACCATTGTGGACACACTCCACAGGAAGCACATGCTGCCTGTCTCTTCCTACCTTGGTGTTCGGCTGTCGCAGTTTGGTTATTGAAATCCATTGTGGTAGGATTGTTCACACCAGGGAACTGGAGAATGCCACACATCAGGCCACTTCCCCCCAGGTAGCTGGTTGTCACACATTTATCAGCATAACCACTATGAGTGTAGGTAAAAGAGGTTTATCAGTAGTTATAGTACAAGATGATTGTATGCCCCTTCCCCAAATAAAAGATACATATTATTTGCCCTACAAAATAAAATCACAAGAATGTGGCTTCTGTCATTGGGAACAATTTGATTTTTTAAAAAAGTAATTGCCTTTTAATGTGCAATAAAGTTTGCTACTTAGCATAGTTTGGAGCAGTCTCATGTCACCATTCCACTGCCCCTGAAGGAGTGCCAAGAGGCCAGTGGCCGAGAGACGGAGAATGCTCCCAAGAGAGGCCAGATGGGTGGGAAGTGTTAGCAAATTACATCATAGCAGCCTATCCCTAGAACCCCAAATGTCAAGGGTGGCGGGGTCTCTCTATTAGGGAATTGCTTCAGGCAAATGCAAACCACTCAGGGGCACGCTTTCCTTTTCTCTTTACAAATAGCATTGAGAACAGACGGGGGACACGCCCATGCACCAGCCATGCTAACTCCAGATCCATCTCCTCTTCATTCTAACACTCTAGACAGTTTAACCAGTTTTGACCCTGGATGCAGTTCTAGAAGATATGTAAGACTCGAGCCCTGCAGGCATATACGCATGTCCACAAATCTGCCAGTGTCTTTGAGTGTTCTTTGACTTTTTAAAAAGAACCAATTAATTTGCAGTGGGAAGGATAGTATGGTGCTTGTCTTCAAAAGACCAGGAAGTGTGAGCTCTGGTCAAGTCACAAGGCCCCAGGTGAACAGGAGGGAGAAGCCAGGGTGACAGGAAATTTCACCGTGTCTCCAGTGGGCACAGATGTACACAGGAGCATTTCCAAATTAACAGCTGGGAGACCTTGGCTATGTCTGCGTCCTGCATTTTCTCCTAAGATGTTCAGTTTAATGACTTCATAATTAAATACTTAGGTGGTGAAGAATGACCATCACATTTTTCTTTTTGACTGTTTTCTGAAAAAAATAATGAAATTTTTAAACTAAAATTTCCCATCAGTTCAATGAAAATGTTAATAAAAAGTGGAAAGAATATGACTAAAGGGATATTTCAGAACTCTAAAAATGATTATATATGAAATTTACTCTATCAAGGAAATTTATGAAATATAATCCTAAAAGAGAAATTTTGGCTTTATTTGGTCCATTACCTGTTTTCTTTTTTAAATGTCATAGAATGGCTGGGTGTGGTAGCTAACACCTGCAATCCCAGTACTTGGGAGGCTAAGACAGAAGGATTGTAGGTTCAAGGACAATCTGAGCAACTTTGCGAGGCCCTCAGCAACTTAGTGAGATCCTGTTTCAAGAAAAAATTAGGTCTGGGGGTGTAGCTCAGAGGTAGAAGCCCTGGGGTTAAATCCCTAGGACTATGAAGCAAACAAACAAATAAATAAATAAATAAATAAATAAATAAATAAATAAATAAATAAATGTATGTATGTTCTGGTAATAGAACTTTATGGGGACAGTGGTGTTTTACCTATAAGCCACTTTTTTTTTTTTTTTGGCGGTACCAGGGATTGAACGCAGGGGCGTTCTACCTCCGTGCTACGCCCCCGGCCCTATTTTTTATACTCTATTTTGAAACCGGGTCTCACAAAGTTGCAGAGGGCCTCAC
>PVJS01011776.1:0-45066 GCA_004027185.1 Glis glis
AGAGAGAGAGAGAGAGAGAGAGAGAGAGCTGAGGCTGGCCACGAATCTGGATCCTCCGGTCTCTGCCTCCCAAAGTGCTGGATGGTACTTTTTTAGTTAAGTTTTTACGCTTTTGTTGGTGCATTATAGTCTCACATCATAATGTAAATCATGTTGACAGTGACATACATCCACACAGCACTTGGTGGTTTGGTTAATTTTTGTGAAGGATGCCAGGTCTCTGTCTACATTTGTATTTTTGCAGGTGGATGTCCAGCTGTTCCAGCACCACTTGCTGAAAATCAACAATATTTTCTCCATTGAATTGCTGCGGCCCATTTGTTAAGGATCAATGGATGATATTTCTATATAGATCTGTTTCTGGGCTCTTTATTCTATTTTACTGATGTATTTGTCTGCTCTTTCTCCAATACCACACTGTCTTGATTACTACAGAGTTAGAAAAGCCTTCAGGTCCTGTCAGTCCTCTGACTTTGTTTTTCAATATTCTGTTGGATATTTTCTGAGTCCTTTTCCCACCCTCCTTAAACTTTTAAATACGTATGTTAGTATTCACAGAACAATTTGCTAGGATTTGGGCTGGAATTGTGCTGAATCTATACATGAGGTTGGGAAGAACTGACATCTTGACAACATTGAGTTTTCCTATCCATAAATATAAAATATCTGTCCATTTACTTCTGTGATATTTAGAGTTTATCATTTCCTTAATATAGATTTTATACTTTTTTGTGTGTATGGTACCAGGGATTGAACCCAGGGGCTTTCTACCTCCGAGCTACACCCCCAGCCCTATTTTTTTATACTTTATTTTGAAACTGGGTCTCACAAAGTTGCAGAGGGCCTCACTAAGTAGCTGAGGCTGGCCGCGAACCCGGATCCTCCAGTGTCCACCTCCCAAGTACTGGGATTACAAGCGTGCGCCACCACGCCCGGCTTTGTACTGTTTTTTGAGGGGGTTATACCTAAGCACTTCATTCTGAGGATTCTAACTTCAAATTGCACCTGTTTGCTGCTGGTATATAGAAAAGAGCTTGAGTTTTGTACATTAGCCTGCATTCAGTAACATCATTATAATTACTTATTAGTTCCAAAAGAATTTTTTAAGTCAAGGTTTTCAGATTTTCCATAAGAATGATTGTGTCATCTGTAACAAAACAAGTTAAAAAATAAACTTTGTTTTTCACCTCAGGGTGCTATGGAAAGTAGTGGTGAAAGAAATGACTCAGTAATGAATTAAAGAATAATCATTCTGCTAATCAAAACAACATGAAATATAAGAGTGCACAGATTTGTAAGTATAAACCCTATCTTGTCTATAGCTATGCAATACCTTTGTACAGACTGATTATATAGAGAACTGCCTGCAGAAACTTGGCAGCACCTAACTTCCCTCTTGCCGCTGCGCACTGCAGACCAGCTGGAGCTCAGAGTTTAGTGTTGCTGCTTATTAGTGACGAGGATCATTCTGGGTTGGGGGGGGAGGGGAACTTACAGCTAGTCTAACCTCTCTGAAGCTCAGTTTTTTCATGTAGAAAACTTACCTTGTAGGTTGTTTGTAAAAATTAAATGAGAGGGCTCAGGTTGAATAGCTAATACCATCCCTGGAAGATAGCAGGTATAATTCAAAATAACATCCCTGTTGGCTGCAGCTGCCAATGAAGTCTTAAGACAAATATGTGGCTTGAGTATTTTAATCTTCTCAAGACTTATTCATAAAAAAACTCCACCTTCTTCTGTGTCTTTTTTAATGGATGAAGATCCATTTTCAATGAAATAATCTCAATAATCTCAAATTCTTAAATACATAAATGCAGTCATGAGTCACATAATGACATTTTGGTTAAGGACAGACCGTGTATAATCTTAGGGACCCATAATAGAGTAGTGATGTCACAGCCATCTTAAAGTACACTCTATGATGTTCACACACACACATACACACAAAATAGTTTAATGACACATTTCTCAGAACATATGCTCATCCATTAAGTTATGCACTACTGTATCCATATCAATTTAAAAATCATACAGAAAACATTCCATTAAAGCATAGAAAACTTGAGATTTAGTCTCAGCCCTACTACTAACTAGCTTATATGCTCAGGCATGTAATTTAATATTAATAGTCCTCAGTAAAATTAAATGACTTTTGAGATGGTTTTAAATTATAATATGCAATTATTCTGATCTTTAAATAGAGCACGTTCAGAATAGACCCTATGCCCTATATAATTTTCTTACTGTGTCAAATTTTGAAGACAGAAACTTAATATAAATCTCAAGAAAATATCTACTAATATTTCTCTCTTAAACATGCTTTTAGATACCTGAAACTAAAATAGAAAAGGCATTTAAGTCTCAACAGCTATGAGGACTTTATCTTTTAGTGAAGAAAAAAACATTTTCAAAAGCCCCTTGAGAAAATTTTAGCTTCCACTTGGTTCACTCAAACCCTGTGTTTTTGCAAAAACAGTGTCCAGTAGAAGGAACACTGGATTAAGAGACAAAGAAGTACACTAGACAAAGGTTTGTAGATAGGAAAGAAAAAGACTATGTAAGGTTAGGGTGTTACTTTTATAAGATTAATTAGTAAGTTGCCAAAGTGTTTTACTTAAATTATTTAATATTTTTAAACCAAACTATTTAAATCTTAAATTATTATACTATGTGTTTTATGAAAAGAAGGAATAATTATGTTTCATAAATATAATGGCAAACTGAATCCCCCTAAACATTCCTTAGGCATGTTTTTAATAGCGTGATGAGGCCGGGTGTGGTGGCGCATGCTTGTAATCCCAGTACTTTGGGAGGCGGAGACCAGAGAATCTGGGTTCGTGGCCAGCCTCATCTCTCTCTCTCTCTCTCTCTCTCTCTCTCCCTGTCTCTCTCTCTCTCTCTACTTAGTGAGGTCCTCTGCAACTTCATGAGACCTGGTTTCAAAATAAAGTATAAAAAAATAGGCCAGGGGTGTGGCGCGGAGGTAGAACGCCCCTGGGTTCAATCCCCGGTACCACAAAAAAAAAAAAAATAGCAATGATGAGTTTGTGACAATTTATCCATAATCCTCCTATGGAAATATATAATATGATTTTATGCTTTAATATAGTTCACATAGATGCATCGTATCCCACCTTGTTAAACATATTGATTTGACACAATGAGATTCTTAGTCATTTTCCTTTGGTATTATTACTGTAAATTATGCAGACAAAAATAAAATCAACTAAGTATAAAGTGAATTAACTGAGTTCCCAATATTAGCTCCCCTGACTTACTTAGAAAAGTATCCTTTCCAGGTATTATACTTTAGAGGTTTCTATTAACTCTTTGACTAAGCGCCTGCATGAACCAGTGTAATGCTGACTGCCGGCACATCCTTCCTTCTCCTTAAACTGACACCTTTAGACAGACCATCTGTCTGAAAATCTGACACTCATGACCCTTCTTGTACACAGTTTTCTGGCTAGAGAGGCAAAGTGTATCTATATATGCCTATAACATCCTTTCTAGTATGACCTATTCATTCATTGAGGGTCACTTGTAGGAATTGAAACATGTAAAAATCCTGAGATTCCTTGGAAACATTAAGAAAAATGGCTTCTCTAACATGCCACCCTACACTACACAACTTTATCCTTTTAAAATCACTGTACTTGTTTCATTTTCTTAAAACTACCTCTAATACCTTTAAAACAAGTTTGGCAGATTACAAGCAGAAAACATTAGACAGCACATCATATTTTACCAGAATAGGTTAATTTTAAATCTTTCTTCAAGAAAAAAAAAGAGTAGGAATAGTTTCTTTAAAAGCATGATCCTTTTTCTCAAATATGTATTAAGCTACCAATATTGAAAGACACATGAAATGTTCCAAATATAAATAAAATGCTGGCAATGTAAAGTGTGCAAATTAAAGATAAGAAAACCCAGGGTTAATCCATGATCCACCCCAAAATAATGTCTTCAAGGGTCCCATATGCTGCTTCCTATGCTAAATGTCTTCCTTTCTTACATGCTAACATCCTATAATCATTGCAGGATACCAAAAGCAGGTAGAAAAATTGCCGTTTTCTTTATCACTTGACATTTGGAAGTTATGAATAGTGTTCTGGGCATTAGGAAATTTGGGATAGCGCATTGAAGAGTGCTGGCTAAGCCAGCAACTACCCTTGACTCCAGCATTAACAGCTTTATAATGTTAACACATTGCTTCCCTTTTCTGTACAACTATAATTTACTCAATGTTCTGTGTTTACAAAATATAATCTTTGTTTGAAAAAAAACAAAGTACAAATCGGGTAGTTTCTTACAGATAAGAAAGAGAAGATCTAAAGAAAACTACCTGGGTTACGTAATATTTTTTTAGAAGGCCAAAGTTCCTCAACAAGAAAAGACAAGCCTAAATGGAATAATTCACAGGAATTTCAGCAAAGATGGAGAACCACAAGTACCTACCCTACTGACAACGAATAGGCTGCCAGACTTGATTCTACCTTTGGGAAAGGGTCCCTACTCATGCAGAATCATGGAACCAGACCTCCAAGCAGCCACAAGCAAGGCTGGCCTGGAAAACATCTCCCCATGGCGGGGAGGGCTCATGCGGCCCAGGCTACCTTGTGGCATTGAGTGGAAAACACCTTTACCACACTGGCACTCCACTCCTTAGCATACCATCTAGAGGTGGAGGCTGGGCTATGCATGCCATTTTTTCCTTCTGATCTCAATCATCAAACGTATCCATGCTGCCCCTGCCTCAGGGGAAGCATGACTGAAGTATAAATAGAAGACGGGAATGTTTCAGCAAGAGTTGAACCTTCCCTATGGCAGAAAATAGTAGGAATGAGGAATAAGCATGTTTTCTCTGTCTGACCACCCCCCTCCCCCCCCACTCCAAATCCTATAATTTTCCACATGAACTGCTTCCAAAGAATCTCAGCTACAAGACAGGCACAAACCAAGCATGCCTCTGAAAGAAGTCTTGAGGTTGCAGTGACTAGAGATGGTTGTTTAGGGCCACTGTTCCAATTCCCCATGGAAATACATGAAAGGCAGTCACTCTTCCCCTACAGAAGGGGCAAGAATTATATCCACCCTCCCTGATCGCTCTGATCTGGTCACACTACAATCTTGGGCCCAGTTCACTATATAAACTTTCATTTCCAGACAACCACATGGCATTTAACAGTACTATTAAATTTCGCCTCATAGAAGACTACCACAATTTTACAGCCTGGGTCAAGAAAGTATAAGTTACTATCCTAGTCCACAAAAAGGAGCCGCGATGATTTGGTTACAGAAAATGGGAAAAGAACCAAACACTTTATGCAGAATTCCCACATCTTTTGCATGTCTTTCTGTATTTCCATTTAAAAATGGAAATCCCTGTCTATATGGTATAATCCTTCTCATTTTTTTAAATGTGCTTTTATTGGTTCATTATAGTCTCACATCACAATGAAAATCATATTGACAGTGACATACATGCCCACAGCTCTTGGTGCCCCCCCCACCTCCCCATCTTCCCCGCTTCCCAGTACAGAGTACTGAGATTGACGTTGGTATATTCTCATATGTGCACATGGTCAATGGTAGTAATTCCATTAATGAACCTCACTCTTCCCCTTCCCCTTTCCATAGTCCACCTCCCTGGCTCTGCTGAGGTTTCTCCTCCATTGTCTGGAGTCCCTCTGGTATCCCAACTACTCCCTAGCTTGCGCATATTAGAGAGAACTAAGACCCTTCACTTTCTGTGATTGGCTGATCTCACTTAACATAATGTTCTCCAGGTCCTTCCATTTTCTTGCAAATGACATAATTTTGTTCTTCTTTATTGCTGAGTAGCATTCCATTGTGTGTATTTCCCATAGTTTTGTAATCCAGTCATCTGTTGATGGACACCTAGGTTGGTTTCATAACCATGTAGCGTGCATGTCATTTGGTTATACTATAAATATCATCTGCAGATACTAGAATTTCAAGTACATTCCAAACAAACATTTTTTAGAATTTTATGTTAGTTTCCCTATTTTAGCATTTTAGACCTATAGTTTCTTTAACATCATCATCTAACTCCAATTGGCTATTTTTTTTATCTTACTGATGTTTAATTTTAACACCATGGCCAAAAGTAGCCTTTTTTAATGCTCTTTCCAATACAACTCCAAACATCTCGGAAAATATGTTTGCTTTCTTACAATAAGATATGTCGGGTTCATATGTATTTGCTCTGCCTCAAGACATGTTATTAGCTGTTCTCCCAGGAATTCTAGTTGCCTTAGTAAATTATACTAGTGTTCAAAAGCTGGGGTCAATAGGAGCATGAAAATAATTCCCATTGAATACTTTCCATAGACAGAGTAACTCCAAAATGATAGAGAGGATATTTCCTTGAGGTTATGAGTTTATGTTGACAATTTCAAATTACTCTATCTTCTCTTAGTTTGCTTTTCTATTTCACTTGCTGCATTATAAAGACTTAGTAGGACAATTTTTCTATCCTTTCATTTTTTTCCTCTCTTCCACTGCTATTCTTTGTTTTGTTTTGGTTGTTGTTATTGTTGTTTCGGTATTGGGGACTGAATCCAGGAGCATTCTATCTCCAAGCTACAGCCCCAGCTCTTTTTATTTTTTTTATTTTGAAACAGGGTCTCGCTAAGTTGCTGGGGGGTCTCACTAAGTTGCTGAGGCTGGCCGCGAACCTGTGATCTGTCTGTTTCAGCCTCCCAAGGATTAGAATTATAGGCATGTGCCACCATGCCCAGCTTCCTCCTCTATTCTTTTTTTTTTTTTTTTTTTTTTTTTTGCTGGGGGGAGAGGGAACTGGGGATTGAACCCATGGGCATTCTGCCTCTGAGCTACACCCCCATCCCTATTTAATTTTTTTAAATTTTGAAACAGGGTCTCACTAAGTTGGGGGAGAGCCTCGTTAAATTGTTTCCTGCTATTCTTAACGTGCCATTTCAATATACTGTGTCGTGCCAAGCTTTTCTCCTGTTGAAATTATACATACTGCCATTTTCCTCGTTGACTTTCAGCTAATGCATTCTGATCACTACAAGGTCTACGGGTTAGGATGATACTATCTGTTAGTATTACCTGAAAACATCACTTCTGACTGGGAAAGGAAATGAAAATGGCAACCTGACCCAGGGACACCAGGTCATTTGAAAGCAAATGTGCTGGAAGTTAGTGCAGAATAGCAAAGAAACACAGACTACAGTAAAATCCTGACCCTCGAAGCGCTCTCTTCTACCTGAGCTGCCTTTCCCTTTGTTTCTTCTTCCTTTATTCCTTTGTCATTGGAATTTTGATTAGTGAGGTCAGTCCAGTTACCACCCCATGTTTGCCTTCATTTAGATATCTCCCATTTCCATTAGAAGTAATTTCAGATGCGTATGACACATCCCCAGCAGCTTTCTGTCTGCTTCTGTCCAAGCAAAAGGAATTCAGAATGTCATAGCAGTGAAAAATTATAGTGTAAACACACAGATTCTGTCGTGGAGGAAAACATGCCAAAGCTGAGGTAAACGCATACTTGCTGAAGAAATAAAGCACGCGGTTGTCTTAGAAAAGTAAAAGGTATCAAAACATAACCTAATTTGCCAGACAAGATAGCCACACATTCTGAACTGTAGCGGCCGATAAAGAACTGTGATGTTCCCTCTTAAGTAAACACTGGCAACTCTAAAAGCTAATTATTTTTACACCAAGTAACTTGAATATATTTGGGGGGAAAATCATGACAGCTCAAGGTTAGATTATATTACTATAGGGAAAACAGTATGGAATGCACATTTCAAAACAGAGATATTTGGACCCTGGCTTCCTCTTGGTATGGAAATGGGCCAAGGCTGCGAGCTGGAGATGAAAGAAGGGGGCCCTGTCAGGTCTGTTTCTTTTACATGTGCAAATTGCTCACTGGGCTGGGCCCAGGGAGCAGGCATTACCCGGGTTCACCATGCATTGCAAATTATGACAGATGTGGCGCTCACAATGCCTTCCAGAGTTATATGTGGTGTGTATGTGGGGCGGGTGGGGGTGGGGGCACTTAACTCTTTATTTTCAGCTTCTGCTTATCAGCAGTGCAAAGTTCATTGGCTCCTATGATCTCTCTTGCACTCTGCAGTGCTTACAGCCCTACGTTTTGGGCTTGCCTTATTCAGTACCCCCTCTCTTAACATTGTAAGTGAAAGACTCAGTGTGCTTCAGGAGCTAGCCTGAACTCCTAAACCCTGTCACTTCCAGTAGAAAGTAATTTATGAGGGGCTTCGAATCCATGCCATCTAGAGGGGGCGGAACCATGTATCTGCCCTTGAACATTTCAGAGTAGTCTCTTCGTTTAAGTGGGGCTAGATGTTAACTTCAGCATATCAGACAAACATTAGGCATAATCTAAGTGACCCTTCAAAAAGCCCTATTAACATCTTCTGTCAGCAGGACATGAGCCCTTGACTAATGAGAGACCATGATTGACTTTGTATCTGTTTACCTCTGAACTTCGGGATTTGTCCTTCTTTTCTCTTGGAGTGTGGAAACCAAGAGATCCAGTTTGAAGGGCTGGGGGTGTAGCACAGTATAGTGTGATTAGCATGTGTGAGAGGAGGGGTGAGAGAGACAGAGACAGAGACAGAGACAGAGACAGAGAATATGAATCTAGTTTGAAGAAGGAAAAGCAAAACAGTTAAAAAAAATAAAAGATTTTCCTCCAACAGAGTTGAATGCAATTATGTTAAAAGGCCATGTGATGCTATTCGAAACAACAGTTCATCTATTCGACAGATGTTTACTTACAACTGCTCTGGGTGCTGGGGTCCATTGGTGAACGGAATAAAGGGACCTCTCTCTCCTCATGAAATTTCAATTCCCCAGTAGCAGCTCTAGTTCATGGTTTCCAAGGTTCACCATGGGAGGGATTTTTCTTTTTCTTTCTTCCTTTCTTTTTGCTTTCTACTGCTTTTAGCTGGTTTCAGAGAGGGCACAGGGTAGAAGTATCGTTAGATTGCTCTCTTAATAAGTCACTTTGCCAGTTTTCGTTAGTGCAGTACCTTCCTAAGTGAACTCCAAAGCAGCCCAGCTCATCTGTGCATCTGAGCAGAGCTCACTGCCTGCTCAGGTATCCACCAACCTCAGCTACCAACTCCACACACCTCCACCGATGTGTACACCATACCGTGTCTAGGCAGATACTTAGAGATGATTGTCAATTTCTGGCTGGATAGAATTGGTGTATTGTGTCTGGACTGGATTTTCATGTTACCTACAGTCTCTGTGTCCTATGTGTGCTCAACAGACTGAATCACAGAAAAGAATAATTACCCAGATTTTTATTAATAGAGCGCCAACCCTCACGGTCTCTGTTCTTTCATCTCTAATGCCAAAAATACAGAAAGAGAGATGATATTTTTACCAGGAGAATTCCTCTCGCTCGTCATCCATTTCTAAAACTGCTCTGAGTCTGTTTTCTGGGCAGAGAAGCGAGCAGTGTGGACACCAGGGCGACCGTCATTTATTATGTTCTCTGTTGTTAACTATGCATGCCCCTTCTCTAGCAGAAGAGGAGCCGTTTTCACTCTAGAATTCTTAGGGCCCTTTTCCATTTCTACCCAGTGAGTACTTGGATTGCTTCTGACAGCTGTATGTATGTCTTTGCTTCTGCCCCCATCCCCTGCACCCAGTGTTTGAACAACCATGCTGAACGAGCAGGAGCCTGTGTTCCTTCCATAATTGCCTTTCATTCAGCAAACTGTGGGCTAGGTAAGGCCACCATCGCTCATAAAGAATATTTAAGACTCCTGCTGAGATAAAACATTTTGGATAAGAACATATTTTGCATTCTCTCCACTTAGGCCGGGAATTACTGCCGAATGCATCCTGTGTTACTATAGTAATTGATTTACAAAATAGCTTTTTTATGTAGCACATACAAACTCACTCTTTTGCCAAATAGGAAAGATTTTCAAATTCAACAGTTTGGTGGAGCAGAGAGCCTGCTGAGCTGAAGAGCAAATACAGCTATCTGATTAATTGATTCTGACCTCATAAATATTATACTTTGGGGGCTCTAATGGAACTTCCTGAGGGTAAATTGTATGGTTCACCTCATTCATTTATATCTCTGGCTGACAGATGTACATTATAAAATGTCACTGAATATGCTGGCAATAAATGAGGTATAACATTAGCATCTTGATTCTGTGGTGGGATTTTTATGGAACCCTTTTGTTAAATGATTCCAACAGTAGTAAAAATATTACAATATTATTCACCATGCATAGTCCTTTCTATTTTAATCAGTCTCCCAGCAATCTGCATTGATCTTCTTTACTTATAACTGAAGTTTCTGCATTTATAAAGCAGGTTTCTCGGTTAATGCATGCTCTCTCTCTCTCTCCTGTATAATTAATAATTGCTGACTATCAGTAACAAGAAGCTCTGGGCACCCAGGTTGTTGTGTTATTAATATTCCTTATGTACACAGAGAATGTGAGGTAAAATTTCAAACTTGCACTATGAGGCAAAACTCAAGAAATACATCACAAATACTCTTGCTTTGAAATTAAAATGTCTACTTCATATAATATGGAAGATTTATCATTTTATTCTATTTAAATAAACATTTTAAGTGCTAAAAAATCTAAAGATTAGAATCAAAGCAAAGCAATTGTACAGACTAAAATATCAATTTATTTTAACACAACAATATATTTTGTGTTAATATACTAACATCTTTCTGAGAAAAATATTTTTGCTTGTACTGTGAGCAGATAAAATTTGCAAATTTCAGTGAATATTAATCTTTCCAAGGAAAAGATGATTAGTTAAGACAACTTAGCTCCAGGAAAATGCTAGGAAGAGAATCAGCATTTCTGCCAAATGGAGCAATTTGATAATATACTTGGGGTACCATTATTCTTTTTTGTTTTGGGTTCTTATAACTCAGGGAAATTTAAAAATGCTCAGTTTTAAGCCGTTAAATTAAAAGACATTCAATTCTTCTCATGATTAAAAGATTTAAGAATTTAAATATTATGGGCAAGAATTCCCTAGGGAGGACATGGCTGTTACCATTCTTATAAAGCCTTAATTTTCTTTATTTGTCAGAATTGCCTACATATCATTTAAGGATCTTTAAAAATTTAGAAGGAAAATCATTCTGAACTCTATTTTTCAAATGAGAATCAAGAATATAGAGAAATTAGGAAGCTCCAGTGTCTTGTTAAGAAACAGTGGTGGAGCTGGTTACTGACAGACATTAGGATCCAATTCGGTCACAAGATGTGTCCAACCTGCCTCTCCAGGTTTACTGAAGCCCTCCTGCCCAAGTAGCCACAGTACTCTGAAAAAAACCTACAAGTGGAAATACATAGAATTCTTAATGTCATTAGTGAATTGACATTTCATGTTTCTGGGTAAAAAGCAGACAGGAAACCAAGTGGCTTTGACCATCATGTAAAGAACCACATTCATTATAAGTACAAATAAATGCAGCATGGAAATCTCCAGCTCCCTCTAAAGTCAGCAAGAAAAAGTAACTAAAATGTATGCTACGTACAGATTTCCAGACTTCGTTGATGTTCCCCCGCTCCCCCTCAGTACTGGGGATTGAACCCAGAGGCAACTGGCCACTGAGCTACATCCCTAGCTCTTTTTAATTTTTTTTTTTTCTGAGACAGGACATTGCTAAGTCAGCCAGGCTGGCCTAGAACCTGTGATCCTCCTGCCTCAGTTTCCTGAGTAGGTGGGATTACAGGCTGGTGACACTGTGCCTGGCTTTCTTTGACACATTCTTCAGACCTCCATTTCTGTTCCTTGTGCGGGGAACCTTCCTTGACTCTCGCGGTTCTCTATACTCTTTTGTGATTTTCTTTATTCCTTTAATATCCACACATTCATGTTCTTTTCACACTAGACTAATAAGGCCATGAAAGAAGAGATTATACCTGTCTATTGTATCTCCAGAGTGCTAGGATAATCTGTTGAAAATTTTAATTTACATCGCATTTACTTAAAATTCTGACTTCTTTCAAACATGTATAACTACATTTTGCATCCTATCATTTTATTTAATTTTAATTTACTAGAAATACCTCAACTATTTATCTTGCCTATAAATGTTGAAACCTAGGAGGGAGAAAATAGCATTAGATATAGGAATATGTATTATTTATGAAATTCTGTTAACCAATATTCACATTTTTTATTTTTACTATGCTTTTATTGGTGCATTATAGTCTCACATCATAATGTAAATCATGTTGACAGTGACATACATACACACAGTATTTGGTGAACACCCCCCACCGGCTCCCTCCCCAATCCCCCCTTCCCCATACAGATTACTGAGATTGACATTGGTATTTTTACATATGTACACAAAACTGATGGTAGTAATTTCTTCATTGATCCTCACTCTTCCCCATCCCCTTCCCGTAGGCCACCTCCCTGGCTCCACTGAGTTTTCTCCTTCATTATCTGGAGTCCCTCTGGTATCCCAATTACTCCCTAGTTTCCACATATTAGAGAAAACATATGGCCCTTCACTTTCTATGACTGGCTAATCTCACTTAACATAATATTCTCCAGGTCCTTCCATTTTCCTGAAAATGACATAATTTTGTTCTTCTTTATTGTTGAGTAGAATTCCGTTGTGCGGATATCCCATAATTTTGTAATCCAGTCATCTGTTGATGGACACTTAGGTTGGTTCCATAATTTAGCTATTGTGAATTGTGCTGCTATGAACATGGATATGCATATATAAACACTCCTTTGACCCATTTCTCTGACAGTATATAAATATTATTTTTGTTAATGTTTAAAACAACATATTTTATATCTTAACTCTATTCTTCTTAAAGCATTTAGATGAAAAACTTGATATATTTGATAAAAATAAGCAAATTAATCATTTGAAAAATTGATTTCATGAATTGATTGGCTATAAATTAATTTACTTCTTATTTCCAGTGCCAAGCACAAGTCATAATGAAGTACATATGATAGGGTTTTATTTTGATTTGTGATCTGTAAAGTTATATGTATATATATATATATACATATAACTTTAATTTTAATTTAATTTTAATTTACTAGAAATAACTTTTTTATATAAAGATAGATTCTTGTTAGCTCTTTGGATAGGTAGAGTCACTTTACAAAGAACTACAAACCTCCTTTAATCTCTCTTTTCCTCACTTGAAAAGAATATACCAATAACTCCCTGCCTCTCTCATGGGAATTTTGGGGAAATTAAAAAATATATTTGTAAGCTTTTGTAAACTATAGAGGACCATAAAAATATGAGGCAGTCACAGAGCAGCTCAATCTGAGGGGTCATTTTGCATGACCTATGTTTGTAAAACGCCTCCACACTTGAGTTGTCTAGAGTTCTGAATGGCACATTCATTCTTGGGGGCTTTGGAGTTAATGAACCAGAGGTCCAAGGTTATAACAGTTTCGTGAGTATTTCCAGGGCATTTTGTCAAATCCCTTTTTTTAAAAAAAGCAAACACTCTTTCTTCTAGAATTCCTTTAGGACTATAATCTACAGAGGATAAGCTCTACGAATCAGGACTTCTTCAATACCAATAAAATAACTCCTCAAACATACATTGGCATGTAACCTATCTCAACATGTTTTCAAATCATTCTTCTCTATTAACTGCTCTGCATTAAGGGTAGGATTTGTTGTTCTCCCTTTCAAACCCAGTACCAAGAGAGGCGCTCTAAAATCAAAAGTCAAATATGAAACTGATTCCCAATCTACGGAAGCTGAAGCCCATTCTAGCTCTACATTTTATTTTATGATGTGGCCAGCTGAAGAAGACGGAAAGTGAAAAAAAGAAGCAAGGAGAATGGTTTTGTATTTCAGTGGCAACAGAACCTTCTGATCCCCAACACACACACACACACACACACACACACACAACTTTGTAATTTATATAAGACATTTTGCTAATGTCAGAAGATCCACACCTTACATTTTCCCAACACTTACATCTGCCTTCTGCTTACTCAGTTCTACTTCTCATTAGTTTTTTTGTCCTTAGCTATCTGTCACCACATATTTTTAAAAAATCAAAATAATAATATTACACAATTTTTAGAATCATTGTGATGAGATAATTTTCATGGTGCCTTCAAAATAGTGACTGACATTTAGAAAGAACCAAAATAAAAGCTACTATTATTAATATTAATAATATAATTATTATAGATAATTGAAAGGAAAAAATAGAAAAGATGGAAGAGAAAGAAAATGAGACCAAATTAAAAAATCTGTGTATCTTTAGAGATTAACAAATGAGTAAAGATAAAAGACAACACTTGGTCCCCTAAGTCTTTCCTTTTCCAGTTTCATCTCTTCTTCCCATTCTCTTTGCTTTGATTCCTGGCCGCCAGCCATACTGACCAATCTGCTTTTTCTACATATGCCTTGCTTCCGAATACTACCAATCTTTTGTACATTCTAATCCTTTTCCTTGGAACAATATAATTGTCCATTTTATAATGTATGCAACAATTAGCAGGCTTGGCAAAATTTATATGGAAGTGCAATTATTTATGTACATGTTTTATCCTTCCTAGTAAATTTTACATTTCTTAAAGGAAAAGAGCCTTATTGGGTTTCATATGTTCAACAGCACTTACATATGTTTATTTAACTGAATCCAAGTTCCAGTCTTGCTTTCTTTATTGTTATGGGGAGCAACTGGCACATCATGGTTTTCCAAAATTTCTCTTAGAATTAAAAACAAAAAATCCTTTTACATTATTTCACCCAATTTTTATTTATCAACACAGTTGCTTTGGGATAATACAGGGTCCTTACCACTGTGGTGCGAAAACTCGGTTATCAACCCTGAATGTGTTTTAGAATCATACAGAGAAGTTGAAAACAAACAAAAAATACTTAAGCACATACTCTAGAATAAATAAAGCAGAGGCTATCTTGTTCTTTGGGGGGAAAGGGGAAAGATGTGGATATTTGATTTTAAAGTCTTATAGATTATTTTAATGGTAAGCCATTTTTGAATCGTTGATGTAATGCCATGATTTTGTAGTTTGATGAAAAACAGTCAATCAAGCATAGCCAATCTGTGCATTACATACACAGCTTGCCAACTTCTTTATCCCCACCCAGAGAATGGTTTGGAACTTACCCAAGCCGGGCAGGGTAGGAGAGCCAAAGTCTGGACACTGATGTGGCTGATAATTTATAGGCTTTGTGGCCAATGACACATTTCCTCCAGATATGGAGATTACCATTGAAACCAGAGCAAGCCACTCAAGGGGCAAATCCCTCCCAGCCCAACAAAGATTAACAGTGTGATGTAGAATTTGGCTTTGAGGTCAGACAGAATAGAACTTGAATTATAGGCCAATCACTTATTTACTGTGGGCAAGTCTCTTTGCCTGTTTGACCTTCATTTCTCATGTAGAACATAAAAACAATAATACTAACATTAAGGTGTGGTTGTGATAATTAAAAAAAATACCCATTATTTGACTGCCAACCCCTAGCACATGAATTCCCTAACTCCATGTATGAGCTCTAGGAACCATCTCCCTCCAAATCCTAAAACACATTGCATAATTCTTAAGAAATACATTTACTCAGGGCTCCAGTGAAATCATGCTGACCTTACTCTATTAAAGGCAACAAATCATGGCTTGCTCTTCGTGAGTTCTATCCTTGAATCTACTCATATCTATTTGCCAGAAAGTTCTATGTTTATAGGCTGCCCTTTAAAAGACACAGAATTACTCATGTCCTTAAAAATCCTGGACTTGCATCAGCCAGAAACTTTGAGATTCACTCCTTCCCACCACACACCCATCTTCATTTACAGTCTTTCATCCTTTATACATGACACCTGTGGCAGAATGCCTGGAAGGAAACTCATGACCCAGAAAGTTAACTTACCTCAGGAGTGTAGACAAACAGGCTTAATTTAACCCAGAAGAACTAAGAAACATCCGCTTGGAAATAAAGGCCAGGCTGAGCTCATGTACAGGCAGTCTGGAGAGCTATCATGTACAGTTGGAAGTATACAGAATTCAGGCAGAGATTAGCTTGCTCACAAGGCATTGAGCAAGCGGCCAAATTTCAACTTTAATTATAAGATAACTGGTAGATTTCTGCTCTACATATCCCAGGGAATTTGGTCAGCCAAAAGAGGATATAGCCATCTCGTTCCCATGCAAGCCACCATGAGAAAATCTGAGACTCAAAAAAAAAAAAAAGTCATGGAATATGTTCAGAGTTGTTTCTGAACCTTTCTCCCTCAGGTCCTCCCCAACGAAAAAAATTACAAACCTACAGCAGCTTTGCATAAGGTTGAATCCCCAAGTATCTCCAATCTAGGAAATTGTTCCGGTATGTGTTTGAGTACTGGTGGATATATTTTTCAGAAAGTGGGGAAAAAAGCAGGTTCTCAATGTCTTATTTCTGCCACTCGATTTAACATATGTGAGTCTTTTTTTAAATGAGAAAATTAAGAAATATGAGTGAAATTGAGTCTAAGAGAACCCCTGTGTTCTGGTGTTATGATCCAGCTGTCTTTTTCAAGTCTTTCTCTCTTTACAAATCTGCATTCCCTCCAGCACTGAAGGGAGTTTCTGTATCATAAGGAAGCAGCACTGGGTAATTTCACCCGTGTCTAATGGTGAGCGCTATCTACTTGGCCTGCCGTTCTCTTTCTGTGTCCTTTTTAAACATCCGCCTGGAAGAGTGACTGAGGTTTCTTAAATTCCTTCCTGCTGGGGAACCCTCTCTGGATCGTAGTGAAACAATGAACTCGGCACAGCCACCTGGGAGGGGAAAAGTCTTTTTTGGAACCAGAAGCTGCCCTGCGACTGGAAGAAGACAGGGGTGAGGAGAGGAGGGGCATCCTTTCTCCATATTATTGTACTACAATTCATTATCATTTTTGAAAGGATTCAACTTTCTTCTCAATAACTTCCCTAAGCCTAAGATGAATCATAGCCCTTAAATATAAGACAATTTTCACTTGTGGGTTGCAAGAGGAGGTGGAGGATAGTTACTCAGTCTTTCATGTAACAAATGCTCGGCCCTTGGCATGTGCCAAGCATTCTTCTAGGTGCTAGCAACATGAAGGTTCAGAACATGTGGACTCCCAAAGGGTTCGTGGTTCAGAAGGGAACAGAAATATGCCTATGAGTAATGTCAGCATCATGTGATATTTTTATAGAGGTGTGGTGTCATGCATAATTTCATCGGGACCACTGTAAAGTAGAAGAGAATGTAAGTCTAGCTACAGACACAAGGAACTTTCATTGTAAAAGTTCATTTCATTGAGCACTTGAGCTGAAATCTGAAAAGGAAATAGAAGTTTGCCAGATAGAACAAGGGAGGGGCATAGCAGGCCAAAGGAAGAGTATGACATGAGCAAAGGAGCATTAGCAGTGGCAATAAAATAGGGGAGTTACAAGATGAGGCTAACAGCAGAGACAAGAGCTGGGATTTGGATTTTTGCCTGCAGATGATGGAGAGTCACTGAAGAATTTGGAGCAAGGAAAGAGCAGTTGGATTGAATGTTGGAAAAGTTATGCTGGAAGCAGAAGAGAGTGTGGATTGAAGAAGGAAAAAATAAAATAAACAGAGGCAGGGAGGCTGCTGCAAAGGTCCACAAAGGAAGATGATGGCTGTGATACTGGAGATGGTGAGGAGGGCAGGCACAGGAAAGAACACGTGGGCCACTGGGTAGGGAACCCAGGTATTTGCTTTCCTAAGAAAAACACAATACTATGAAAACATGCCATAAATAGATTCCAGCAGTGTGGCTCAACTATTCACAAGTACTAACTTGAAAAGGACATGATGACCTTCACTTGACAAGATTATAGTATGATAATCTATCAACTGATCAATCTTTCTTCCAAATGGTAAGAGAATTCCCAAGGGCTTTTGAGTTGGGGGTAAATGAAGAAAGGAAAGGTATGGAAAAATAAGGGCTGCTTGATTCTCTCCTTATTCTCCCCCGTTAGCTTCTGATATTTCTGTTACAGAAAGTGTGGGTGGCTGGGGATGCACAATCAGAAAACCCAACCAAGGGCTTCACTTTGTATAAAATGGTTCTCTTCTTCCTATATGCACTTCATAATGTTTAGAATTAAGTGCATGAGTTTCCCTTCTGAGAAAGAAACTGTTAATAAACTGCCAAATATTGTAAGTTATAATTACTCATACTGTAACCAATAGGTATTTACTGAGCAACTAACGTGAGCCCAGTGAATAGAAAGATAAACAAGATATTATAGCTACTATTAAAAACAGAAGAGTAAATATATCTGGATTTAAAGTAAAACATAGTACTTCCTAGATTTAGAACTGAGTTCATAGCACATGAAGAATTCCCCTAGGAAATTCTATCTTTGTTAAAACTATCCGCCATCGAGACTGTCTGCCATCAATCCAAGATTCCTCACTTATAGCCTACCTATAGAACACTTGTTTCTGTTCACAAGATGGCCATCATTCTTCTCGAAACCTAAGATAACCTCCATCTCTGTATCTTTATTCTTCCCATCTCAAATTCAACATTCTTCTTAGGACTTCCATTTTCTCTAACACTTGGTCAGCAAGATCTACCTACATAGCATAAATGGTAAATAACCATTAGTACAAGTTATCACACATGTCACTTTTATATATCTGAGCATCTGGTCAATTTAACTTGTAATAAGATTATGGATGATATATATGAAAGGCAAAGTCATTCCTAATCAAGAACTGCAAAATACAGATTTTTTTTCAATTTTCTTCCACCGTTTTCCTTCTACCTGTCCCTACTTCCTGCAGCTGTGTTGCCTTTAAAGTCCTTCCAGCCTCTGACTGTGAAAACTCAGGTGGTTCTCTCCACGGCCAGGACCCTTCATCATGCCTGCACCATCGCCCTGAGTTATTTGCCTCTCCATTCTCCACATCCAACAAGCCATTGAATCTCACTGATTCTCTCTAATTCTTAAGTCCTTCTCCTTATAGCACTGGAAATCCAGAGACTTTTAATCCCAGTCTCTGAGTTCACACTAGAGATGACATCAGTTTTGACAAGGCTAGAGGTCCTTTGAGGCCAGTGTCCAGAATTGGGTTTGAGTAGCATGTGTACATGAGTATACATATGTCTACAAATATGAATATGTGCACAGTCAGCCCTCTGTATGCATGGGCTCCACACCAGCAGAATCAACCAACTGCAGATCAAAATATTTGACCACAATCACATCCATATTGAACATGTACAGACCTTTTTGCTTGTCATTATTCTCTTAATAGTATAATGACTCTTTACAAAGCATTTATGTTGTGTTAGATATTATAAGTGACCTGGAAATGATTTAAAGAACTGGATGATGGTCATAATTACAGACAAATAGTACACTATTTTTTCTTTTTTGCAGTACCAGGGATTGAACCCAGGGGCATTCTACCTCTGGGCTATACCCCCAGCCCTATTTTTTATTCTTTATTTTGAAACAGGGTCTCACTAAGTTGCAGAGGGCCTCACTAAGCTGAGGCTGGCCGCGAACCTGCAATCCTCCTGTCTCAGCCTACCAAGTACTGGGATTACAAGTGTGTACTACCACACCCAGATCTATGCTATTTTATATAAGGGACTTGAGCATCCTCAGATTGGAGAATCTGCCGAGGATTCTGAAACCAATCCCCTATGGTTTAGGGGTTAACTATATCAATATAGATATGGGTAAGAATACATATATTTGCATGTGTTATATGCATGGTGAACTTGAATTTCATCTTATGAGTGGGAGAGGAAGAAGTATAAAATGGTTTATTCAGATAAAGCATACATAAAAGCATTCATATAATTCCATGAGGGGCTATTCTGATAGAAAGAAGAAGCCCTGAAGGATTTGTACAAAAGTGAGAACAAGTTTGGTCAGGACCGGGGATATTCTTTCAATTGTTTTTGTGATTATGACTGGAAGGACAGCGTTTCAGATCCTGGGGGATGTTCTCAGGTTAACACAGAAGAACTCTACAAAAGACCCCCTGGTGTCTTTCCACAGCACTGAAGTGGCAGCACTTGAGTCCCGGTTCTCGCTGTGGGCACCGTCATAAATCAATGTCAACTTTAGGAAAGCAAAAACCAAGCAGCAGCTTACCTCCTCCTCCACAGCCTGTTTCCTTAACAGAGCCACCTGTACTGCTTCCTTAACTGGAACTGACCTCAGGGATCCAAACTGCACAGAACAAAAATTAGATGATGTGGAGCAAACGAGGCAGGGGAACGCAACTAGATCCCCGAAGGATGGCGCGGCATTGGCAATAGCTTTTATTCTGTAAACCCAGAGCCCACTTTGCTCAGAGGTGCCTCTGGGTCTTGCACATGTTCCAAGGGAAGGAGCAGGAGGGAGGGCTGAGAGGAGCCCCAGGCCCCTCTCCCTAATCCAACACTGCAGCTCTATTTTTTCTGTTTAAATATTGTGATCTCGTTGTGTTTGTTTGTTGTTTGTTTGGTACTGGGGATTGAACCCAGTGGTATTCCACCTCTGAGCTACACCCCCAGCCCTTTTTATTTATTTTTAAATTTTGAAACAGGGTCTCACTATGTTCCTGAGGGTCTCACTAAATTACTCATGCTGGCCTTGGATCTGCAATCCTCCTATTTCAGCCTCCCAAGGACTAGAATTACAGGTATGAGCTACCATACCCAGCTCCATTGATATTTTTTCTAGCACCCCCCCAAAAAATGCCACCAATTTTGAAAATACTGTTATAGGGTAAGAAGTTCCATGCTAAGAGTCAGGACATTGGATTCTGGCATTATCTCTAAGACTTTTCTCTTTTTGCGCCTCACTTTCTAATTCGTGAATGGAGAGAATATTAAATTATTTGTTTTCCATGTAGGATCACAGTAAAGACCAGATGAACTGATGCATGTTAAAGGTTTTGCAAAGCTGAGAAATGCTATGCCAATTTAAATGTAGTGTGTATGGCATTAAGCTGACTAAGGGTCAGGGGTTTAACAAAAATTACTCCACAGTGAAGTGGCAAGCTCACCTTGCCCTCCCCTCCTCCACAGTGTCTGGATGGTGCAGAATATGCAGGCTTCATGGCCAGGATGTCATTCCTTTGTTCTGCAGTTTGGAAAAGGTTGTTAGGTTGCTGTTGTTCCTATACATTTGTTTTAGCAGCAGATCTTTTAAAAGAAGTTCAAATCTTAGATAGAATACCATCACATTTAAAAATAATAATAATAATAAAGCAGGCTGACCCAGTTAAAATGGAAAGAAAATTCAGAGGCCCCTGAGTTTAGCTCTGTGCCCAGCCCCCTCTGGGTACCTCTAAGGAATCCTAGGGCTTCGCTGGTCATAGTTGAATGACTCCCACTATTGGCACCACCTACCGATTCTTACCTTTGAAACTGAAGTTTTATCTCATCCCTTAAATAATTTGAGTCAATGTTTTCCCCATTTTGTTCTAGAGCCAGTATGGGTCACACATGGAAATCTATAGTGACTTTTTAATTGATTAATTTTAGCTTTCACATGTAATTGTCATTAATTAATTTTAATTTTGGCCAGCTTGAGCTTTGGTTTGAGAAGTCACCTTTTCTCCCTCAATAATATTGACAGGGGCAAAAATTAAGGCACCTGCCCCTTACACATCAAAAGATGATCAGGTCACTCAAGCTAAGCCAATCAGACATTTTCTCATGAGTTTCCAGACATTGAGCTGAGCTGCTGAGTTGCATAGGATGGGGGAAAATAACTAATAACAAAGTGTGTTCATCTTGGTACTGGAATCCAATGAGTCTCGGGTGGTTTCTGAGTGAAGCCAGACATCTTGAGCCAAATTGGCTCCTATTGTATCTGACTTATTTCCAAGCCTGTTTCTCCAGTATTCCTATCCATCCTCTAAGGTCATTTTTAATTCTGATTAAACTCCTTTTGTTTAACTTAACCAGAGAGTTTGGCTTGCGAAACAAAGAGAAACAAAACAAAAAATTCAAATTAACTTCATATCCTCAATGACCCTCCAATTTTACTGGATTATATTTAACTAAAGTTCTAAAGGAAAGAACTAAATAACTGCAATATTCTGCCACATTCCTGCACTATACAGATGCTGTATCATATGTCATAATACTTTCAAAACTTATTTTTTTAATTCAGTAGCCACAATGAGCAGGTATTATTTTCTGAGTTCTACAGATGAACAAAGTTCATACAAGTTATAGCAGCCTTAGGCTGCACTCTAGCTACATAACCTTAGAAAAGTTATATAACTTGTATATACACAAGTTTGGTTTCTACTGTTTGGTTTCTACTCTGGGATTTTTTTCAATTTAGATACTCCATATATTGAACCATCTGGGTAAACGAATGCTTTGCCTAGTAGCATGATTGTAATTTGGGGTTGTTATAGTATTTACTCTAGGAATAACAAAATATTAATTGAAATACTGAAACATTAATTAAAAGATAAATTTGTGTTACTATGTTGAGAAGGATGTAGTCATGTAAACATTAATTTCAAACATTAGTGTTTTTGACAGATATGTATAATAGCTAGAAAATGTCACACTCTATTTCTTCCCATGTGTATTCTTAGCCAAAACCATGCCTCAGCTGAGCATTCCCTGATGAAGCTGACCAAGCATCGTTCGCCTCTCTTGGAGGTCAGGAAGCACCTTAGTGCTTTTTAGTAATTCTGCTGATATGGATTTTGTCATGTGTGGTCATAACCTTCACACAAGAACATTTCATTAATTTCCTAGAGGCTCTTGCAAATATATGGCATTTCAGGTCCAGATTAATCTTAACTTGATCTTTTCTTTAATTGTTATTATTTCAAAAATGCAATACTCTGGACAGAAAGAAATAGTCGAGAATGGTAAGAAATGATTCTTCCCTCTGACCTTGGAGAGTTGTGATGACATGTACAAAAGTTTGATTTGAAATTTCTCTAACCTGCGGTCTTACCTCCATCCATGCCTGGTATCATCCATCTTCCAGACAAAACAATCCCCATTTGGTGATAAGTGCACCTGCATGTAACACATTTTTAAATTAAATCGATTAGAATTACTTCTACACAGATATAAAATGTATTGTAGAATAACTATGTGTCTGAGTGTATAGATACATACGCACATAGTTTCCAAGATCTCAATTATTTCTGCCCTTCAGAGAAATATTTTAAGTGAATTGAGATCTCTGAAACTCTGTGTGTGTATACATGCACTCAGACACATACTTTTATTGGTGCATTGTAGCCTCACATCATAATGCAGTTCAGAGTGATAGGGACATACATGCACACTCACTAATTTGTTCATTTTCTCAAACAATGCTTATTGGACGATCACCTACTCTGAGCCAGGAATTGCATTAGGTACTGAGTAAAAAGCAATAGAGCTACAATCACCAAACCGTAGGGTCTATGCTCTAGCAGCAGAATGGACAATGCAAAAAGAAACATAAGTAAAATAGTATTTACGAATATTTGACATGTCCTGTGAAAAAGACAAAATGGAAGGTCAAAAACACTGGCAAGGGAGGCCAATTCAGCCTAGTCACTCATGAAGGGGCCTCTCTTAGAACCCGGTGTTTACACAGATAACTGTAGCAAGCCAGCAAAGAGGAGCATCCCAGGAGAGGCAGACAAGAGCTCGGTGTTTGCAAATATTCCACCAGTCAGACTGGCTGGAAGAGTGAGCCAATAGAGTGAGCAGCAGAAGAGGAATGGGGTGGGGTGGGCTCTCCAGCACCTCCTGGGGCCGTTGGGAGCTCAGGTGTGGTTCTCAGTGCAGGCAAGACTGGTGGAGGACAGAGAGAAGGTGTGACTTGTGCCTCATGTTTACTCTCACTACCGAGTGGAGATTAGGTTGGAAAAGATACAGACCATTGCAGGAGTGCTAGAGACATGTTGCTGCCAGAGGAAAGTGATAGGAGGGGTGGCGAGAGAAGCAGACAGGGAGGGGGGAGCTCTTCCTTCTTTTCCCTAAATAAAATAACTTGTGTGAAGACATGGGAGCAGCCATGATTGTGTGTATGCATATGTATCTGCGCGCATGTAACAGATAAAGGAATAAAGGGATAAAATTGCATCCCAAATTCTGCTACCCTAAATGAGAGAACATTTTCTGCACTCAAAGAGTCACACAGAAGCTTTCACAAATACACGTGCTATAACAGTGGATTCGCCTTCTTCCAGCTTCCTTCGTTCACCATGGAATTCTCTCCAAATTAATGTGTAGAAATTTCAGTCATTTTTTAATTGGTTATCTGATAACTTTAAGATATGGCTGTGTTATAATTTATTCATCTTTTTTGCCATAGGATTTTCCATTTATTGGCAGTTTACTGTAACTATAGATAATGCTGTTTTAAATATCTTCCTTATATATTAGTATTTATATTTCTATGTTAGATATTCCCAGAGAGGAATTGATGGGTAAATACTTTCATAATGCATTAAAAAAGGTGGAAATTTTTCTATTTTTATCACCAATAGCTGAGAAAAAGCTTCTTTCCGTCTATCAGCCAACAGTGGGTATCATTTGTTTCTTTCTAGCCATCCATCACTTCTTCATCTCCAGAAAACATTTACATAGCAGCCTCTGTCCACCAAACACACTCAAGTCAGATTTTTAATGAGAAGCTCGTGACATGAAGGCTAGATATTGTAAAGAATCCATTCTGGCAAGGATGGGAAGAGTTTTGTCTCATTTGAAGAAGGAACAATGGTAATAAAATCCAGAAAAACCTAAGTCTGACTTTGGACTTCAGTTTAAGATGCCCTGTCAATTCCGAGTAGAGATCACCAGTGGACAGTTGGATTCCAGAGCTCAGAGGAGAGGTGTGGGGGAGACATGAGGACACACGCAATAGCATCTGCTGCTGTGGTGATGCAGAATGTCATTCAACCAGCAAGTGTAGAGAACAGGCAGATGGCCAGCCTGGACTTTGAGGAGGCTGGCGCTGCAGTCCCCAGCAAAGCCGCAGAGTGCCAGGGATCCAGCAGGGACAGAAGGCCACTGTGGGATTAGGATAGGGAGCTGCTTCACATCCTCCAACATCCTATCAAATAAGGACGAGAAGGCAAGAACAGTAGCACTGAATGCCAGAGCAGAAAAGGAGATGGAGGTGTAGGAAGAGGGAGCTGGAAGAGGGCAACAGAAGTGCTGATGGAAGGACATGTGGAAGGCAGGTGCTCTTACCTTCTAAGCTTTGCACAACGCAAGTTAGAAGGTATATGGACTCACCTTCCCTGAGGAGGGAAGAGAGGGCTGCTGTCACTAGTGGCACTGCGCCACCTACACAAGTGTGGCTGATGGTGCTGGGATACCCAGAAGGTCCAGAGAGCCTCCTGGGTCTTTTTCAGCCCCAATGTGTTGGACATCATGAGTTTAAAGCCTGTGAACCTGCCATGGGATCTGTGAAGTTGTAAGGAAAAGGAAAAGGCTCCATTGGGTCTAGATGAGGATTTGGATAAAGGATGTCAGAAACTCTAAGCGATCCATGGTCTCTGTGAACCGAAAGGAAGCAAACCAGAAGGGACGGTCAGCTGAACCCTCACCTGGCCTGAACAGGTACATAGTCTACTCTGCTGAATTCCTAAAAATCACCATGCTATGTGAACTGGCATGCATGATAAAAATTGGAAAAGTTAGGTTTAAACGTAACACTCAGCACTTCACCAGTCACACACACACACACACACACACACACACACACACACACACAAGATAGGGATCTAATAAAAATGGAAGCAGAGATTTATACATGTTAAATGGTCAAGAAACACATAAATATTACAATGAATATGGTAATTTACCTTGAAAAAGAACCGAAGTCAGCCTGTGGAACAGAGCATTGGAAAGGTTGCAGCTTGTGAGTTAATGGAAATACTGGGGCAATGGGAGGTTGCAATACCACATGAGGTTGGGAATGACATGTGGGGTAAACTGAGGCAGCTAGGGGCTACTTGAGGTATGGGCATGTGTGCATTTTGTGTGTTACTACAAGACACAGTCTTTAGTATTCCCCTAGAGCTTCTTGCTCAAGATATTGAGCCTAAGCAAAAGGAGGCAAGATTTATGCTCAAATTGTTCGCTAATACATCAACTGTGTTTTCAAAACAAGCACTACAGCAGAACTTTCCATACCATGAACTCATCAGCTACAGACAGAAGCAGATGTCAGCAAAACAATCAAAGACATGGTGGCTTAGCCATGTATTAGCAGCTGTCAGACTGGCACATTCAAGGACCAACCCTAGAGTCTGGGGGCCTTTTTCCTCCAAAACCACATAGATGTAGAGCTTGGCACACAACCAATTGCTCCTGAGGCAGGAACAGGACAAAGGGAGGAATTAGAAGCATCAGGAATTATACAAAAGAAATAAGGAAAATCTGAAATAATTATAGTGGAATTCATTAGACCACTGCAACTTTTAAAACAGACTAATCTAAATGTAATCCCATAGCCCTGCTCCCTGCCTATTACTTCCTCAGAGAGGAGTTTGCATTGGGGGCACAAATAAGACTAGATCAGTTATATAGAAATAAAAGACACATAATATTGCTGCTATTTGTTTCTCTCCCAAAGCACGAACAGGGATAACTAAGTGAAGATGTATGTAGACAACCATTTTGTTGAAGTTGCTATAAAGAAGAGTTGAGAAGTGGACAAAGGATTGAGATAAGATATGAGTTCCACAGGAGTTTTTGTTTTGTAGTAATAGTTTGTAGTCACCAAACAAACTTAGTCCAACTTTTTGCCCAATGAAATATACCCTGGGATCCAATGTATGAATCTAATATTGCATGTCTTATGTATAACTGTTCTAAAGGATCTTATTTTGTTTGATATATGTATCAGTATTGTATGTTTCCATATAATATAAAAAGGAAAGATCTACATATAAATAATACATCCAACTATCAAAGTGTTGTACCAACTAAAGCACCAACTAAGCACTGTTTAGACCTTAAACAGTGTGAAAAAAGAAAATAGATGTAGAAGGGAAGGATAGAAACTAGCATTTTTGAACTGATATTTTAGACTCTGATAGTCAGTTTCCCCTACATCACATCTATGAGGTATGAATGTGAAAGTGCTCTGTAAAGTTCTCACAAAGGATCATTTATTAAATAATTTCTACATGAGCTTCTGTTGACTGGCCTGAAAGACATGGAAGGCACTCTTAGAACTTGAATGACATTTTGGATGAGTGTTATGGTTAAATATAGAATATCTCCTAAAGAGTTCATGTATTAATGTTCAGAGTTGATTTAATTAAGTCATGAAGGTTGTAATCTCATCAGTGAATAGATCCATTGTAATGGATTTACTGGGCGGTAACTGACACAGGTGGGATATGGCTGGAGAAGGTGGTTCCATGGGGGTATGGCCATAGGGACTGTGCTTGTGTCTTTGAATCCCCTTGTTTGTTTGCTCACTCTCTTTGATTCTGGCCTCCATGCTGGAGAGCAAAGCCTTGCTCACTCCCTCTCTCTGCTTCCTGCCACCATGCCCCGAGCTTTGAAAACCTGGCCTGCATGGGCTGAACTACAAAATCTCCAAAAACTGTGAACAAATAAATCTTCCTTCCTCTAAGATGTGTGATCAGTCTTATTGGGTCACAGCAGTGACGATGTTCACTGAGACAATGAACAAGAGAAAATATTATAAAAATAAACCTTAGAACATAGTACATTTAGAAGTGGAACTGGCTTCTTAACAGGTATGACTACATTAAGAAAAAACAAGGATGAATGACTAATGATGGAATCATAAAACCAATGCCATTAGTGACTGAATCCTAGTGAATCTTTATGGTTCATGAATAAGAAGACAGCCAGGTCCTCTCATAGCTATTTAAGCAACAGAATCCTGAGTTGAATAGCCAGAGAACTGTGACAGTGTGCATTCAGTATAGAACACAGGTAATTTTTTCAGAGGTTGTACTGAAAGTCAAAGGTTAAACAAGAAATGCAGTTTAGTTCTCCTTAGCTACAATCTAATTTTATAGCCTTCAAAATACATTACCAAGTTCACATTCTCCTGGGAGGTTTAGGTTATTTCTATCCTGTGCTCCTGTTTCTAGCATTCAGCTTTGCTAGAATTCTATAACCAGTGCATAAAAGTAGGACAAGCTCTGCCAAAACAAGGAATAGCTCTTGTTCCAATGAGTTTATCACCTAAAGGCAGAAATAATGTAGGGAAAGAAAAATGAAGTAGCTATGTAGTAGCAAATGATATAAATGTAGTAATTATTTTTAGACTGGGAACTTGGAACATAATTTCCTAGGAGAGAAAGTAAAAGATTAGCAAATACTAACTGGAGGCCTGTATCTAAAGGGTAGTACTCACATGCTGAAGGGAAATTCTTTGAGACACAGGAGATGTTCAAGCTGCAGAGAATAGATCCCCTCTCTTGCTCAACAGGAACATTCAGCCTGGGTCTCATTTTTATCATTTCTAGGTACTGGTATTAAATGTCAATATAAGAGCACTTAAGATCTGTACCTTCCTATGCTAATGTACTGGCTTATAGCATATTCCTCAATATTAAAGACCTTCACGACTCAACGGCATTATCATTACTGGTATGCATACCAGTGATAATGATGACAAATGTTAGTATTTATAATGATGCCTCAAGATTTGCATCATGCATCAGTTTCAAGATTCCCTTACCTCCATTTTTCAGTCTGACCTTTTCCAAAATATTGCAAGTTAGGTAAGGGGCGTTACATATCCTTCCAAATAAGACATGGAGATTCCCCTCTGGCCAGTGAATTCCACCTTGCAGACCTGGAACTTGATTCCTGGGGCCCCCATTCATCCCTTCTCACCTCCAAACCACACTGTCCACCCTGACTATTCACCAAATTCATCCTGCATAGTTATCTGCTTAGCATCTACCAAAGCAACAAAACCTCCATCCCACACAATTATTAGCTTTTGGTACCGGCCCTCCATTATAGGAATCTATTTCAAATAGTTGCAATTTTACAGTACATATCTATTGCATTCTGATTTTTTTAGTTACTACATGGTTGTATTTTTCATGTTCTACATAATATTTGTAGTTATCTTTTTAATGTCTTTATATTACTGAAGCTACCATTTCTCTTGCATATTTTCCTATTGGTAGATATTACTACTACTTCTATTCATCGTGGCTCTTTAAAATTTTTTTCAACAGCTTTGGTGAAAATTTTCATAAATAATATTCCTTTCTTCTTTTAATTATTTCTTGAGGATGGAGATCTAGAAGTTGGTTTTGATAGCCTAAAGACGTATATGTAATGTTATGGCTTTTATATCCATTGCCTAATATCCTTGCAAACGTATTGAACCAATTTACATTGCTAACAGTGATATATGAAAATGCAAGCTGATTTTTCATTGTGTGTCTTTCTTCTGCAAGGCAGTAGAAAAATAAACTTAATTTAATTCAGCAAACATTTACTCAAACATTTACCCAAGTATTTTTCTACACCTGGAAATGCAACGGTACGTAAAACAGACATGAAGCCTACTCTCAAGGAGAATGGTGGAGAACATTACCACCAGTGATTTCAGAGACTCAGGCAGGAACTGCAGCAGCCAGAAGGCAAATGTGTTTACTGGGCAAATTATTCTAATAGGATCTGAGTGGTGATGTGTCTTCCAGCTTCGTGTGATTCCATCTAGAGTATGTCATCCTCACACAGTTGTCAACACTCTCCTGAATGGGCCGTATTCGTCTGTTTATGTTCCTACGTCAAACCCGAAGAAAACAGATCCATCAGCTCTTCTTTGTATATTTACCAGATGAATTCATTGATTTGGAGCCCAGGCATTTTTTTTCCAATTTTAAGGTTAAAAAAAAAAGTTATAACTCTCTTATGACTTTTTCTAGATGTTAGGGTTAGGGTTCATTTGGTTCAAAATACTTTCTAGTGTCCCTTGTGTTTTCTTCTTTGACGATAGATTATTTAAAAGAAGATAGGTTCATTTCAAAATACATGAGAAGCTCCTATATTTTGTTACTGTTTTTAGTTTAATTCCATAGCCTTATGCATTTATTTCTAAATTACTTCTTGTGCATTGAATGTCTCTTCTGCTTGTTTTGGAGCAGCAGTGTTCTAAATATTTCAGTTAGGTCAAGTGGTTGATGATGTCAATTATTAATATGCTCTCACTAATTTTCTATCTACTTGTTCTACAAATTTTTCCTAGCAATTTGTGGAATTTTTATCATCCATTTTGCTCTGCAGATGTTATAAATGTCACAATACTTTGTTTTACTTTTTAATTAAAGATTATCTTTCAAGAAAATTAAAATACAATAACATATATTTTAATATATTTTGCACATAACCATTTCAGAGTTCTTAATTTATTTGTTAGATCCAAATTTTATTTCTTGCAATTTTTATTCAGGCTAAAAAGTTTCTTTAACATTCCATGTTGTGTAGGTCTGCTAGACATGAATACTCTCAGCTGTATTTGTTGTTATTTTGCTTGAAATATCTTCATATTGCCTTCTGTGAAGAACACTTTTGCTGGATATAGAGTTGTACATAAGTGGTTTTGTTTTTTAGTACTTTAAAGATATTCCATTTTCCTCTGATTTGAATTATTTCTGAAAAGTAGTCAACAATAATTAGTATTATCTTTGTAACTATTCATGTAATAGATCTCCTTTTCTTTGCACTTAAGACCTTCTACTTATTTATTTTTAGAAATTTCATCCCAGTTTTCCTTGTGATTTTATATTTTCCCGCATGGGGGTCATTGAGCTTCTTGACCTGTAGATTTATTTTTTAATGCATCCAGTTTACTATTTATAATTTAGCTATATTTTTCAGTTCCAACATTTTCATTTGCCTGTCTCATACTTTTCCCATTTTGCTTCTCATTCATATTTTTCTTTAAATTTCCAATCATATTTACAGATACCTTCAATAACTGTCCTAACTACTATAATCTTTATCTCCACTGTTGGAAATTGAATTTTTTCCCCAGTTATGTGTGAGCTTCTTGCTAGTGCTTTCCTCCTGGCCCTGTGGAATTTCACCCCACCTACATTAGCTTATTATTCAGTTTCAAGGGGACTCCTGTGCATAATCCTAGAATATTTTTTTTATGTACAAGTTTCTTCTTTATATTACTATACTCTGTAAGTTTCAACTCTCTCACCATATCCAAATCCTGATCTCTGTCTCAACCAAACAAAATCACTCACAGTATTCTGCTTGGTTTCCCTTTCTGTACTACAACATGAAATAAAGCCTCCCAGCAAAAAGCAAACACCATCAAGAAACTCATCTCACTTGCACTTTTTTCTCAAAAATCACAATCCTGTCTTACTTGGTGTCCAATATCAGAAAACATTTGTTTCATATATTTAGTTCCATATTTCTAATTACTCTAGCATGGCTGGAAGAAGAATTCTGTCTAATATTTTCCTGAACAACACTTGACATTGAATAAAAAAGTACAGGTGATATCAAGAAACAAGAAAAGTTACCAAAAATCAAAAATAAAATGCAATAGAACCACCTGCAACTGAAATATTAGAGACTGCAAAGACTTCATAATTATAATTAACTTATTAAAGATCATTTATAAAAATGAATAATTTTGCTAAAAATAATTGTGTGAAAGCTCTTCATTAAAAATCCTAGGACTAAAAAAATGAAAAACTAAAATTAATATTGAACACATGAATTTAATAATGTTTCAGAGGTAAGCATACAAGGACAGAGGATTATACTACATATGCATGTTATATAATTAGCTAGAGATTTGGATTCGCGGGCAAGCTGTCACACCCTTTGGTGTTAAAGCAACACATGGCCACTATCTCACAGCTTCCATGGGTGCAGAATGAACAGTTTAACCGAGTCTTGGTCACGGACTCCATCAGTGCCACCAAGTAACAGTGGGCTGTGGTCTCATCAAAGGCTTGACTGGTGAAAGGTCTGCTTCCAAACTGCCCTCCTGGGCTCTGGGCTGGTGGCTTAGGTTCCTGTCTACTTACCAGCTGCCATCAGCTCCTAAGGGTCACCACAGTTCCTTGTCATATGACTTTCTCATAGCATGGCAGCCCACTTCTTTACCATCAGCAAAGAGTCTCTCTCATTCAGCTCTGCTGAGACAGCATTATACAATAGAACCTAATCAAGGAGTAAAAGCACACTATGTAAGCCGTGCTCCACTGGCTAGAAGCTACTCCACAGTTTCTGACATAGTCCAGGGCAGGATTACACAACTCTGACTTGCCAGAGGGTCACCCTTGGTGGTTCCTTCCAGAAGAGTCAAAACACATCTGATGAATGCACAGAAGTTTTGACTTAGATAGATGATTATAGGGACAGAGATAGATAAAGATGATACAGATAGATTAGAAGGCATACATGTGGTATAGAAGACAGGGGGGGAACACAGTGGAAAAAATTGTATTTAATTGAAAAAGCAAAGGAAAGTGCTATTTGAAGACATTTTCAACATCACCTAAAGACATCAAGTCAGTACTTCAAAAGGCTTTATAAACCCCAAGCAGGAAAAAAAATACACAGGAAGCCACATGCAGGCCTATTATACTCAGACCAGTGAAAATTAAAAGAGAAAGAAAAAATTAAACACATAACCAAAAATAAAATCAGTATTTCCCACAAAGGAGTAATTATCAGACACTGAGTGGACTTGTCACCTACAGCTATCAAAGCCAAAAGATAGGAAAATGGCAACTTGAAAGCACCACGTTAAAATATTGCCAAATAGACAGGCGTGGTGGCACACTCTTGTAATCCTAGTATTTGGGAGGCCAAGACCGGAGGATCGCAGATTCGTGGTCAGCCTCAGCTACTTAGTGAGGCCCTCCACAACTTAGTGAGACCCTATTTCAAAATAAAGAATAAAAAATAGGACTGAGTGAGACGAGAATTCTATATGGGCTAATTACATATCTTCTGAAAATGAAGAAATGGGGAAGACAAAGCCAAGGACATTCATAGAACAAGACACAAGAAAATCATCATATTCCTGGGGTAGGCAAATATTTCTTAAGCAGGTCTACAATGCAGCAATCATAAATAAAATGACTGATGATTAGACTACATTAAAATGAAGACATGTGTTCATCACAAGTTACCACTAATGAGTGAACAGGCCAGGCATGGAATGAAGGAAGGAATTTTCAATACACATACTCAATGAACATTTATATCCAAAGTATATGAAACTCCCGAAATAAGGGCAAAAGGTAGACAATCTGTTTTTAAGAAAATAGACAAAGGTTGTGAATACAGACGTCTCTCAAAAAGGATATAGGATTGATCAATACAAATATAAGAATGTATCACCTCCATCAACAGTCACTGAGAAAATACAGATTTAAACCACCATGAGCTACCTCTGCATACACTCATCAGAACCCCTGAATGGATGAATAAATCATGGCCTATTTAGGCAACAAAATATTATGCGGCAGCTAAAATGAGCAGCATACCATATACTTAATAATCTGGAAAACTTCTAAAGACATAATATTGGGTAAAAGAAGCTAAACAACAGAGTATAAATGATTCCATTTATATAAACTTAAAAACAGGCAAAAATTAATCCACAACAAAGGGTGTCATATTAATCATAGTATATCAGGGAGAGTGGAGAAATTGGGTACTGGGATGAGAAGGATTTCTGGGCTCTAGTTTTGTTCTATGTTCTGGTGTATATGTTGATTACGGGGGTGTGTACGTGTTGCAAAACTAAATGAAGCTGTACATTTAGAATCTGTTCACATCATGTACAATATGTTTTAATAAAAAGGCAACAAAAGGAGACTATACTTTATAAAATACCCTATTAGGGTATATTGTGTTACAACACAGGCATGCAGCAGAGAAAGATTAAAAGAAAGAAAAGAGCTGGGTGTGGTAGCCCATGCCTGTAATCCCAGTAACTGGGAGGCTGAGACAGGAGGATCACAGAATCAAGGCCAGCCTCGGCAACATAGTGAGGCCCTCAGCAACTTAGTGAGACCCTGTTTCTAAAAACAAAACAAAATGAAAGTGCTGGGAATGTATCTCAGAGGTAGAATGTTCCTGGGTTCCATCACCCCAGTACCACAAAAAAAGAAATGTAGGAATTTGCAAACACATATTTACTTCCTCTCTGAAGATAAAATGAAGAAACTGCACTGAAATAATAGAAGAGAATGTGGTAAGAGTGCTTTGCAAAATATTTTAAATTATTTGTGAATGCCATCAATTATCACTGTTATCACAATGCAAATGTTATTTCTGTAGAAAATATTCTTCATCCTTCCAAGACCTAAATGTTCCCTGATTAAAATTGATTATTGAATGCTTAATATATCCCAGACTCTGTAATAAGTATTATCAATGTGTTACCCCAACCTCAGTCTCAACAACCCCTTAGGTAGATACAGATACTATTATTAGTGTCATTTTACACATGAAGAAACTAAAGCTTAGTAGCTTGCATAAAGTCATGCACTAACATGTGGCAAAACTAGGTGTTTGAGGCAATGTTTGGCATATGGAAAATACCTCATAAATGCTGAAAAAAGTGAGGAAGAGTTCCTTCTGACCCTCATCTTTATAACAAACCATCTTGCCTCTCAAATCGTACCCTTAAGAAAGCAATGTGAAGTTGGTCTGAACTTGAAGATGGGGGTGATTGCTGGATAGGTCATCATTTATTAAAAGACTGCTTGTTAGCATACTGATCTCAGTAACTGTTTTGATCATATTCATTCAGCAACTATTTACTGAGTATCTACCATGTGCAGGGTTCCAGGTAAAGGAGCTACGATGCTGAACAACAGAGAAAAATATCCTCTCCTTGAGCTGATCATCCAGAGGGAAAGATAACTAAGGAAAGTAAGATAAGTTCAGAGAGTGAGAAATCCTATCAGTGTGGTAAAGGGAGAGAGAACACAGGGCTACTTTAATGAGTGTGTTCAGACTTTCCAAAGAACCAACCTAAATGACAAGACAAAGCTGGCCAAGCCAAGACTCGGAGGAAGCGCATATCACGAAGAGGAGCAGCAGGTGCGGAGGGTCCCAGGCCAGCTGGGCAAGTGGAGGGACTCTGCATTAGATAGCAAAGGTGCTGTTTACATCCACATGTTGATGTTGTATTATTTGACTAGTGCATTACAATTATCCCCTAGTGAGAGTCAAGGCGATGAAACCGTGCATGCACACAGTTCCTGGTGTGATTTCCTTCCACCTTCCACCCTGCAATCCCCTCCGCCCATCCTGCCCACCTTCACATTTTGTCATAGTATTATTTGAACTGTCTTCTTCAACATCCACATTTTTTAAATTATACTCACAAAAGAGTGCACGATCTGACTTAAAGTCAAGTTTGAGTGTTCTTAGCAACTCTCAGGGTCTCGCTCTATCTTTTTTTTTTTTGGAGTATTTTTTTTGTGCATTGTAAATTGTAATTATACATTTTGATATATGTCAGGGTATGAACATCATTCGCTCTATCTTGAACACTTTCATTCTGGCCCTGAGCTCCCATACTTTACTTAGCACAGTGAGAGCCCTGAAGTTCACTAGACCCAGTGGTCCAAAGTTTCAGTTTACTGACCACCTATTTTTATTCGAGCGTGTCTCTTGAGATACATCTCTCCTTAAGCAGTCTATAAAACTCATTTCTCTAATCATGCCAAGCACTATCCTTGGGACTGAGTTTCAAACTTCCATGTGGTCTTTTCTATCTTGTTAAAATGTAAATTATAGGAGTTCTGGGCAGAGCTCAGATTCTGTATTTCTGGCCATCTCTCAGGTGATTAATACTTGTGCTGCTGGTCTTTGAACTACATGTTAAGCAACAAGCCCTTAGAAGGCTTCCGATAAATACGAATATCTCTGTCTTCCAGTGATAATTGAGAGCCCGTAGATTTTTACTGCCTGTCAGAATGGGGCTCTGGGCAATGGCACAGATGGTCTGCTTCTTAATCTGGCTCTGGTTGTGATAATTAAGTTAAATAACATATGTGAAAACACTTTACACATACTAAGTGCACAATTAATATTATTTTTATCTGGTGGAAAGTTAACTGTCTCAAATAAAAACTGAATTACCGACGATGGCACTATTAAAACCATGCCTTAGTAAAATAAGTTCTTAAACTCGCTGGACTCCTCCAGTCTTTATGTCCGGAATGGGATCGGTTAACATCTGGTGCACTTTCTTCGTATCAGCATTGTGTTGAACACGGGAAAACAGAGATGGTGATGCAGAAGTCTCTCCCCTCAAGAATCTCCAGCACAGCTGAAAGGGAGAAAAATAATGCAAGGGGGAAGATAATTAGCTGCTAATTAGTATGATAGCATACTAAGTACAGCAGGGGATCAGAAGCAAGAGATCAGGAGGTCTGGTGTTGACTCCCTGTTCTACATCCACCATGTGCAGGCCTGAAGAGGGCAAGGAGACCAAGCTCAGCCACGGGCTGCCTCAACTTGCCCCTTCCCAAGTCGACTCACAGGGCACAAGGGATGAGCCTTCATCTTTTCTCAGTAAGCTTTTCTCTGCTTGCAGAACTGTTTGGGAGAATAGATGAAATGATAAAGAGGTGCAGCTTTGTGCTTTGCAGACCATATGGACCTATGGAAAAGCCAGGGAAGAAATGCTGGGGCTGCAGCTCTGTAGAAGTTCCCAAATACATGTGGTTGGGTGGAGGGGCAGGGGAGACAGACAGAAAGACAGATGCCAGCTGTAACTATGAATGCATAAAAGTTTAAGAAAAGTCCTCATTCTTTTGTTTCTCTTTCCCCTTATGCCTCCACCCAGGTTCCAAATGAAGACTAAGCTTAGGAAATTTCAGTATTTCATATTCCAGCATTAAAAAAAGAAGGGTCTCAATAGTGAAATCTATTTTGGCATCTCTACAGTCCTTATTTGATCATTATCCAAATATGAATTGGTTTCCCTCCAAATCTGAGTGATGAACTGTAATAGTGTCAAAATTATGCAAAAAAGGTGTGATATTTACTTTTCATTTATTGGCCAGTACTACATTTGCATTTATAATATTCTTTCACTTTTTTGGCACGCGTGGATGTATGCACGTGCGCACATATGCATCCCCCCCTCAAATTTTAGAACTCTAGCTATTTCTAAAATACAGTTTTGACTTAAACATAATCATATATTTCATCAACAATTTCACTGCTTATCACTTTACTTCCCAACACCTGAAACAGTCAAGAAAGGCCTCATAAAAGAATTAGATCTTGGAGTAAGCCTTGAAAAATAGATAAGACTTCAGAGGGCCAAAATAGGGGAGGAGATATGAGGAGAGCTCAGATAGGTAGACAAACAGAAACACTCATATGGAAAAAGATATCTGAAGCCAGGCATGGTGATACAGGCCTGTAATTCCAGTACTTGGGAGGCTGAGACAGAAGGATCGCAGGTTCAAAGCCAGTCTCAGCAACTTAGTGAGGCTCTCAGCAACTTAGCAAGACCCTGTTTCCAAATAAAAAATAAAATAGGGCTGGGGGTGAAGCTTGGAGGTAGAATGCCCCTGGGTTCCATCTCCAGTACCATGAAAAAAGAAAGAAGAAAGAAAGAGAAAAGGACATCTAATTAGGGCAGACAGTACATATTATGAAATACAGAATAAGATTTAATACAATAGGCAAGGTCATACAAGGAAGGATCTTAATTGTTAGGCAATAATTTGTCTTGGGGCAGGGAATAATGTCCTCAGTATATGATTCCAGAGATTGACATGAAATGATGTTTACAGACAAATGAAACCTGGGTTTACAGAAACTTGAATTTATTGGAGGAATTTATGTATAAAGTAACTTGGACCCAGAGAAGAGTCAAAGCTAGGTAAAAGGACAGTGAAGAGTAAATAAATGAATTACTATTCATCCTTACCTATTTCACGGAGCCAAGAGGCAAAACTACCATTTGGATGACATGCGCTACTTGAGAAAATCCAGCAAGTTCACGGGTACATCTACAATACCTCATGTCCCATCATTCTCCGGTGGGATAAATTAAACCGAATAATTTTTCTCAAGTTCTCAACAGGCAGGCATTGGGTGTACTCATGCCTTTGGGACTGGAATGTCATAGACATTTCAGTTCTAAAGAAACCTTGCAAATTAGTGCCACCACTTTGGAAAACAGTGTGGTGGAGGATCCTCAGAAGAATGGGAATGAATCTATCATAGGACCCAGTCCTGGGTACTACCACTCCTGGGTATCTACCCAAAAGAATGGAAACCAAACTACCAGAGTAATGCATACCTATCTATGTTTACAGAGGCACAATTCATGATTGCTAAACCATGGAACCAGCCAAGATGTCCATCAACAGATGAATGGATTATAAAACTATGGGATATGTACACAATGGAATTTTACTCAGCCAGAAAGAAGAACAAAATTACATCATTTGCAGGTAAATGGATGGAACTGGAGAACATTATGCTAAGTGAGATTAGTCAGTCAGTCACAAAAAGTGAAAAGTTGGAATTCTCCCTCATATGTGGAAGCTAGGGAGGAAATGGGACATAGGAGGGACTCCAGACAAAGGAGGAGAAACCTTAGATGATTATAGAAGGTGACCTGAGGAAAATGGGAGGGGGGAAGAGGGAAATGCCTCAATGGACATGATGTACATACACAAACATCAAAGTCAATCACTGTGCTGAGCACGGGAAAGAGGGGTGGGGGAGGAAAAAGGACTGGAACTGGGAGAGGGCTCAATGAGTGCTGTGTGCATGGATGCCTCTATCACCCTGAACTTCATCAAGATGTATGATTACAGTGCACGAATTTTAAAAAGATAAAGAAACCAAGATGAAGCCTGTAATTAGGATAGTTAGCCAGAGACTTTGAAGCACTAGAAGCAAACACTTGACCCTAAGGTATTCTCAGTACCTTTTGACTATACACCTTTCCATCTCTCATTGCTGCAAGGTGCTCTCCAAGAATATTTATTGTGTGTGGATATGCTGTTTGAATATTGTGGTTTAGCAGAGGTCTTCAGAATGGCGTTTCTATGTCAACATTTACTGGCCAATGTCAACTGCTGATCTAATAAGTAAGCTCTTAGTCAGATGTGATTATGGCATAACATTTGGAAAATCTAATCTTGCCCATCCCTTGCCATCTATCACCTAGACTCAGCTCTCCAGTCTTCTACCTGCCATCCAAGAAGTTCTATAATCAGTGCCGTGCTAAACTTCTAAACTCTTACTACTTTCTGTGTTAAACTTTTCATATAACACCAAATCACTCATAATTATCCTTCTGCCCTTCTGGATTCTCTCTCTCTTCTCCGTGCATTCTACCCTGCTTACTTATTTGCCTAGAATTTCTTTCCATAGTTTCCTTTCCTTCTTCAGTTCATTTTCCTTCTCTAGTTCCTATTGAACAATTCATCGTTTCTAAAATAAAGCATACTCCTATAGTTCTCTCTATTCATTAGCTCCTATTGACAAATTCTTCTTTTAGAATTCATCTTAGCTTTGACCTCATCTGACCTATGCCACTACCTTCCAGTCTGAAGTTAAATGTTTCTCTCTCACATCCATGCCTTCTTGCTGTGTATATATTTCCATGAAAACAAATAACCATAATGTATTGCAATTACCTCTGTGAGTCTCCTCCACTGTGAATGCCTTAAGGGAAAATACGCTTTGTCTTTCCAGGATACAATTAACTGGCTAGAGAACAATCAGTTCTCAATAAATATTTGTTGATTGAATGGGTGATTGTCTATGTGCATTGTTATTACTCAAATCACTACTGCTGTAAATATGAATAGCAATCCCCTCTAGCCTCTAGGGTCAAAATTTGGAACTCCATCCTCATAGTGAAATTTCTTTCCTTCGTATGACATCTTGATATACAAACTGCAAACTTCTGGCAGAAGCTCCATATTCTCAGAAGGGGTTTCAGAAATAACTACACAGGATAGGATGATTAAGCATGAATTTGCTCAGAGATGTTCCAATAATCTATGAGCAAATATCAATGTCTAGGAGCCATCTCAGAAAAACTAGGAATTCTAGATAAATAGATACATTTCTGAAGATTCTAAAGAGACAGCACAGTGCAGTGGTGGAGTACATACCCCAGTAAACAGATTCTTTGGTTAGAATTATTATTCTGGCAAATGCTACCTGCATATAATCAACACCAAGTAACTTAACTCCTCTCTACCTCAGTGTTTTTCCTCTCTAAAATGGATGTATTAATATTACCTAATTCCCAGGATTATTGTTGTGATTCAATGAATTAACATCTATTCAAAGCACAGAATACCATCTGACCAGAATAATCACGCAGTCCACATGGAAGAGGTGGTAATGCTGACAGCAGTATCACTGTTCCTCATGTGAAAAGAAGTATTTTGAAAACCCAGCAGCTTACCAAAGCCTAATATGCCTGCAGATCCAGGTTCAAGAAAGACTGAAGTCACATTCATTGGCATTCAATTATTTCAAGATCCTTGAGATCCTTGACTACTCTGCTATAGATAAATGTGGAAACAAGAGAGAAGAGATTTTGCCTAATAGAAACCTATTTTAATGCATCCACAGGCTATGAAGTATAGCCAAAATACAGAAAAATAGTCTTAAGTCCTAGGAATTATTGTTGAACTTTAATGCCAGAAGAACAGAAATATTATGAATCAACTATCTCTCATTGAAGATAAAAAGTTACAATGAGCTTTGAAGAAGATATCTGAAACAATAGGAAAACAGTATTAGTAGAGATGAAGAATAAATAACCAAACTTCACAAGCTTACCCCTTTTATAACTATTCTCCAGTTCACTCAAGGGCCTATTTTCCATCTGGTATTGGTGTTAAATCACCCCAGAATTTCCCAGACCTGTCAAGTTCCCCTTCTCTCTACCTGAATGTTGGTGGTCAATTCTCAGCCCGCAGTGATTTTGTTAAATTCTCATGCCAAGTGTTGATGTCTCTGAGGGCAAGTTTCTTGTCTTATTTTCCTTACATTCCCAACAACTCTAAATACTTTTTAAAGTTGTTAAACTTATTTATACTTAAGTCCCACCCTGTACTACATTTTACCCTAGTTTTATAAGTTTAAATTGATTTGGTTTAGTTGTATGGTGCTACCATGTAGTATTTACTAAAAATATATATTGGTCTTTGTGGTGTAAGTCATAGTCTCTGCCATTTAGGACCTTAAAATAACTGGGAAGATGGAAGATATGTATGCAGGAAAAATTTTAGATGTTCATATAAAAGTTCAAATTGGATGATGGTGGCTAAGTGAGTCATTGATTTGTCTGAAAAGAAATTTAGAAAATGCCTACAATTGGCCAGACTCTGTGGGATCTGAGAGTAAAAATGACAAAAAGGATTTCTTTCTCCATGAAGCTTATTGCCTAGTGAGCCATAAAAATGATGAAATGAGAAATTATAATAAAACATGAAATGTAGCACAAAAGAGAAGAGTGCTGTGCTACAGGACATGTAGAAGGCACAGCTAACCCAGTCCATTGGCTCCAGGGCAAGTGTTGTTTTGGGCCAAGATTACATTTGCTACAAGTAACAGAGGTCTAAAATTAGAGTGATGTAAACAATACAGAAGTGTCTTTCTGTCTCATGTTGCTATAATTTGGATCTGGAATGTTTCCCAAAGGCTCATGCTTTAAAAGCTTGGTCCTTCCTCAGCATGGGGCTATTGGGAGATGGTGAAAAATTTAGGAGTTGGGACCTAGTGAAGAAACATGAGGTCATTGGCAGTGTGCCCTCGAAGAAGAGATTGGGTCCATAGTCCCTTCCTGTCTCTCTTTGCCTCTCAGCAGTCCTAAGGTGAACATACTTTCTCTGCTCTGCTCTCTCCATCATGATGAGCTGCCTCAACACAGGCCCAAAGCAACAGGGCCAAGTGACTGTGGACCGAAACCATGCATCACAAGAAACCTTAGCTCTATAAGTTGATTTATCTCAGGTGTTTGTGACAGCAGCAGAAAGCTGACTAACACATATGCAGGTATCTTAAAATGGGTGGTTGAGCAGCAAGGCTGTGTGAATCCACGGGGGAGTCAGGCCCTTGTCTCTCTGCTTCCCCACCCTGAGTGTGCTATCTCAAAGTCCAGGATGACTGCTAAGGTTGCAGCAGTTATTTCTACATTCCAGCCAATGGGAAGGATGGAGGGGATGGAGGATGCTTGCAGGCTGTAGCAGTACAGTTTCAACTATATCCCATTAGACAGTAACATGGCCCTCGCCCAGCTTTCAAGTACCCCTTCAGTTTTGACAAGTAAAATCAGTTTCTTTCACAAAGTTATAGTAAAGATAAATATGATTTGAAGAATATATAGCTTGTATCAAGAAGGTAAAAATATGACACTATCACAGAACACGATCTGCATGAAAACATTATCATTTGGAGCTTACAATTTTAAATGTTAAATTCCACAGTATAAAATGCAATCCATTTAAAAGTGAGTAAGAGACTTAGCAGATCCTTCTCCAAGGAGGCTATACAGATAGCAAATAAAGATATTAAATATGCTCATTAAGGAAATGCAAATTACAACAAGGAGGTACCACCACAACACACCTATTAAAATGGCCAAATTCCAAAAAATATGACAGTACTGATTGTTGGCAGGAATGCAGAATAACAGCAACTCTCATGCATTGCTGATAGGAATTCAAAATGGTCCAGCCACTGGGGAAGACAGCTTGGAAATTTCTTGTAAAGTTACACACAGTCTTATAATAAATCCAGTAATCATGGTCCTAGATTACCCAGTTAATATGAAAATGTATGTGCATACAGAAACCCGTACACGAAAGTATATAGCCATTTTATTCATAATCACAAAAAACAGGAAGCAACTACATGTCCTTCAATAGGTTAATGGATAAACAAAATGTGATGCATCCATAAAATGAAATACTATTTAGGGATAAAAAGGTTTAAGTTGTAAAGCCAGGAAATGATAGGAATGAATTTTAAATGCAATCAGAAAAAAAAGCCAATGTGAAAAAGCTACATACTATATGAATTTATTCACATGACATTCGGGAAAATGTAAAAGTTTAGAACTAGGAGACATATCAGTGATTGCTAGGGATTCCAGGTGGCAGGGATGGGGTGTTATAGGGGAAGCACAGAGAACTTTTTAGGGTGGTGAAACTCTTCTGTAGGATATTATATTGGTGAATATAAGATATCAGGTATCTGTCAAAAACCTATAGAAATATACAACACAAAGACTGAACCCTAATAGTGCAAATTTAAATATTAATTATTTAGGAAGTCAGGGAATCCCAAGATGGTATGCGGAACATGACACTGTAACTGTATTACAAATGCATGAAACGACTTTACTAAAGGAGGTAGGGTAAAAGGTGCTAATGTAAGCAACTTTGGAGGCTCTAAGACTAACACTGAAAGGAGCTGTACATAAGCACTGTTCTTGTTGATCAGACTTCTCAACAGGTTAACAGTCATGAAACCACTCCGTGTGCATCCTGGAATCGAATGGTTTACTAAGTAGTGGCAGTTGATGCAAGCCAGGCCCTGCATTGTTAGAGCAGGAGGTTACAGACATATAAGGGCAAGGATGGGGTGATGCCCGTGGTAAGGAGTGAGAACTGGGAACATCAATATGAACTCAGATTGAGCTTAATATAGGTACAGATGGTTGTATATGGAAATATTTACTTTTAGATATGTGTATATACACATACACATTTATTCCCTTGCTTGCCAGCTGAAAAGGTCTAGAAGCAATGAAACCCAGGACCGATGGGCACAGCTAACACCCAATTCTTGATTTCAAATACTATTCTCCCCAAAAGAGAATTAATGACTCTTCTAGGACTACTTAGAAAACAATATAAAAGATGAGCCTGGAACACATTATGGTGCCAAAAAATTGAGAGAAAGTACTAAAAAATAATAAGAACAACAACAAAAAATAAATAATGGGACTATGTCAAATGGTTATAGGAACCAACCAAAAGAGCTCAACTGAAAAGAATTGAACAACAAAATAAGATAAATCAGTATTATTTTATATCTCTAAGATATGAGTTCATATTGATACGAATTAATAAGTAAATTGGAGAGCATAGACAAATCTCCCATACAGAATTCCAAACCATTTTTGTAGATACTCAAGGTGATAGAGCTTAAGCCTCCACCCTTAATTGTTTCTGTCAACTCCTGTGCTGTTTCTGTGCACTGTGACTTTCTTTCAAAGAATACACTCTGTGAAGAAGAATAAAAGAGAAACTTCACAGTGAGTAAATTTGACAAGCATGACCCCAGTAAGGTGGTCCATGTCAATGTGAACATTGCTGAATCACGATGAAGGATGTGCCCTTAATACCATGTGGTGAGAATAGTACCTCTCTTTGTGTTCTTCCTCCCCAAAATCCAAGACCCTGCCCCCTTCTAATCATTAGAAAAGCACTAAATTCCAATAGAAGGGCATTCTACAAAACACAGCACTCCCCAAAGCTTCCAACATTGTCCAAAGCAAGAACACTTGAGAAAATCAGACATGAGATTAAGGATACATTATGACTAAATGTAATTTGGTATCCTAGAGGAGTTCCTTAAAAAAGAAAAAGGTCAAGAGGCCAAAACTAAGAAATTTGCATCATGTATGGACTTTATTTAATAATAATGTATCAATAACTTGACAATAATGATAATGTATCATTAACCTGACAAATATACAAGTGTAAGATATTAGTAATAGGGGAAACTGGGTGTAGTGTCTAGAAAGTTTCTATACTTTGTGTGTAATTTTTTCCTAAATTTAAAGCAACTTTATAGTGAAAAGTTTATTTTTAAAAAGATAACTGAAGCCGGGCGTGGTGGCGCACGCTTGTAATCCCAGTACTTTGGGAGGTGGAGACCGGAGGATCCGGGTTCGCGGCCAGCCTCAGTTCTCTCGCTGTCTGTCTGTCTGTCTGTCTCTCTCTCTCTCTCTCTCTTTCTCTCTCTTTCTCTCTCCTCTTAGTGAGGCCCTCCGCAACTTCGTGAGACCCGGTTTCAAAAT
>PVJS01011777.1:0-45066 GCA_004027185.1 Glis glis
AGAGAGAGAGAGAGAGAGAGAGAGAGAGAGAGAGAGCTGAGGCTGGCCACGAACCCGGATCCTCCGGTCTCAGCCTCCCAAGTACTGGGATTACAAGCGTGCGCCACCACGCCCAGCTAACACCTTGACTTTTGAAAACAATTTTTTTGTTTTTGTTTATGTGATTTCTAACTTATTTATTTTGGTACTAGGGATTGAACTCAGGAGATTCTACCTCCGAGCTACACCCCCAACCCTTTTTACTTATTTTTATTTTGAAATAGGGCCTCGCTAAGTTGCTGAGGCTGGCCTTGAACCTGCCATCCTTCTGTCTCAGCCTCCCAAGTACTGAGATTACAGGCATGAGCCACCATGCCTGGCTGATTTATTTTAAAATTTTAACTGGAAATTTTGTTTTCCACATTTTTTTCTGTAACTGTTACTTGAATACTAAAACCATACTTAAGATAGTAGACATATAGGAGACACAGGCATAAAGAAGAGGCTGGGTTCAATTTGGGGCATTTCAGGGCTTTGAAGACAGGAGACTAAGTGAGATAAAAGAAGGGGAGGATGTGCCCCTGGAGGTCAGTGACACGGGAGTGTTCAGTGTAGGCATTAGTGCTCAGTGGTGAGCGCACGGGGCCACCCCGACAAGGCACAGAGAAAGGAACCCGAGACAAGGTCCACATTAGCAAAGGAAGAAGCCGCACGCAAGATGCAGGCACGGAGGTCAGTGAGCGCGAAGACTCAGTAGTTTCTCATCAAAGAGCAAGGAGACCGGGAGATAGAAGTTGAGCTACAGGGGCTCCTTGGGCCCTTCCAACCCACGGGATTCATGAATTCCAGCCTCCCCTACTACCTTGCCCCAACTCACCCTCCTCTCACTGCCCCAGTGTGAAACACCCTGACCAGAAGAGGTGGAAAGATAAACCCAAGCAAAAGAGCTCGCAGGGCAGCTTTTCTCCCTGAGGCAGAGAGAGGAGCGGCCCACAGTGAGCATGCTTTGGCCTTGTCAGAGGGAGGCGCCCCAGACACACTCAGTGCCAAGGGAAGGAGCATTCCCAAGGGGAAGCACCCCTCTTGAGCCTGTAATCCCAGTACTTGGGAGGTGGAGACGGGAGGATCAAGGTTCCAGGCCATTCTCAGAAACTTAGACCCTTTTTCACAATAAAAATAAAAAGGGCTGGGGGCATAGCTCAGAGGCAGAACGCCCCTGAGTTCAATCCCTAGTACCAAAAAAGAAAAAAAAAAAGTCATGATTCTAAGGGCTTTTTCTCCCCCTAAGGCTTTTAACTCCTTAACTTAGTACACTGAAATTTCTGCCACTGTCCCCGAGATGTGAGCATGACTTCCACCAGGAAAGAGGCTAAGGACATCTGTTTGATCCCCTGTCTAGACCTGCATAGTCATTCACGTCTTATTTCACTGGTGGCAGTAACTAAGTTAGTTTGGGGACATTTCAACATGCCTGTAATGTTCGGTAGCACTCCCCATCTTTATTCAGGACAATTGGTAATTTCTTCATCTTATCTAAAGCACATGCAAGTGTGGCTTCATAGAAAGCTAACTAACCCCCACTCTAAGTAGATCAACCCTGGCATGAGCAAGCTCCTAATTATTTTTTAAATACTTTTATTGGTGTATTGGTGAGGAGGCTAGACATATTGGCTGAGGACAAATTGAATAAAGCCTTGAATATCTTGCCAAAATATTAGATTTTATGCAGAAGGCAGAGCTGAAGATAGGGGAAAGGTTGAAAGAATTACAACTTGCACCACTTTTATACCACCAACCAACCCTAATGTCCAGACTAGAGAATATAAGTGGTACTTAACAAATTCCCAAATTGCATTGTGAAATGAGCTATTTTCTCATGAATAAAGTAATGTGGTGGACTTATTTTATCAGCGATACTAATTTATGATTTACCTTTATTATACTTGTATTGGTGCATTGGAATTATACATCATAATGAGGTATAGAGTGATGGAAGGTTCATGCACACAACCCTTGATGTGTTTCCCTCTGGACCCCACCCTTCTCCCTCCCCTTCCCTGTGCATGTCACGGAGATTGGCATTGATAACTTCACATATGTACACAGCATTATTTAAATTCTTACCTTCATTATGTGTGTGTCTCCCCCCCATCACTCCATTGGATTCTCTATTCCTTTATCTGAGGTCTCTTTTGTTACCCAGTTTCTCTCTGGCTTCCACATGTGAGAGAAAACATACAACTCTTCACTTTCTGAGACTAATCTCACTTAGCATAACACTCTCTAGTTCTGTCCATATTCCTGCAAATGACATAATTTTGTTCTTATGTAGATGCAGAGAGCCGCTATTACATTTTGAGGATGAGTTTTTAAAAAAAATTAATGGGGAACTGAGACATGCATGACAACTCTATTTTAATGGAAGGACACTTTACAATAACCTTTCCAGTTTTTTGAACAGGAAAAGGACATTTTACTATCCCCAAAGTGAGAATAATATAATCTCTGAATAAATTAGACATCTAATGTTATGATAGACATTACTATGTTGTCTTTATTTTTCTTGGTTTCCATGGATTGGCCCCAGTTCTCAGACCAACATGTGGGAACTACTGGGTTAGAGTGTTAGCCAACAAAAATGGCCAAAAAATAGACCATGAACTTCTTTGAGCCTTTCTCTGGCTTGTAATTCTTAAAGCTCCTTCTAGTGCCAAAATAAAGAATCACCCCTCCTTCTTCTAGACACTGAGCTCTTTGAGATCAAGGATAGTACATTCTTCTTAATATCTTTAGCACAGAGTCAGGTATGTGACCATGACTGTATTTTTTTCAGCTGGGTGATTTTTTTCAATATATTTTTATTGGTGCATTGTAGTCTCACATCATAATGGAGTTCATAGGGATATGAATGGTGGTTTGGAAGGGTTCGGGGAAGGTGGCTATTGAAGTTGTAGAACAGACTAAGGACCCAGGAGTTCTCATGTGAGATGTTCATTCACATGGTCACTAAAGAGTCCCACAGTTGAGGTGAGGGATGGGGGGAATGCCATGACCCAGGTACCCAGAACATCTGCAAAGACAGAAAATGGCTTGGAAACTGGCACCTTGCAGCAATCAACAGGGACAAGTGGCCAATGTGATCCAGGCATGGCCATGTGAGAAGGGACTTACGAATGAGGAGAGAGGAGGTAGCAGCGGAGGCCTGCACAGGGGTGTGGCAGTGAGCTGCCGGCACTTTTCAGTGCCAGAGGGGGACAGCGCCCCCTGCGGCGAGCCTGGGGTAAAGCCTGGGTTGGACAGAATGTTCTGAGAACAGGTGGAAGCTGGAGGGGAGCTTGCTTTGCACTAGATCTATGCAACAAGAGGGCACATTGCAAAGAGTTAACGCCAAGTGACCAGCAGGTAGACAAAACAGACTGGAGCTGGAGGACAGGGAAACAGGTGGACGGGAAGCTGAGCTTCTGAAACTGGACAGTGTCAGGGGATCCCCTGGCGTTTTGGGGAAACATACCTGCTAATTTTGCTGGTCAGCGCAGGACCCTAGGTTCTGAGCGGCTCACGAGCTCCCCGGTGATACAAGGCTGCTGGCCTATGGACCACAATGAAGCAAACGTGTAGGTCACAGAAGAGTGTTGTGTGGACATCCTCCAGGGAGCTGGGGAACCAACTAGAATGTCACTGGAAATTCTGCCTGCAGCTTGCCATTTCCTGCCTCCCCTAGAGCAAGGCATCACAACAATGGCATTATTGATGTTTAATTCTTTGTTGAGTCAGGGGAGATGGGAAGTCCTTGCACTGTGGGATATTTAGCAGCAACCCTCACTTCTGCCCACGAATTAGTTGCTGGTAACAACTTGCAGTCACAACAGCCAGAAATGTCTCTAGGCATTGCCAAATGTCCCTTACGGGACAAAGTTTCCCCCAGTTGTGAGAACCAGTCCTGGAGGGGAATTAAGTGACCCCCTACCATCTCCACTTCATGTCTTTTAGAACTTGAGGCTAAGCTGACTTTAACGCTGATGTGCTTATCAGCTTGACGCCCCGCCTTCTCATGATTTCCGTCTTTAGAAATGCTGAGAATGCATTTGCTTTTAATTTGACAGCCTGATCACTCTAAGATCACAGACCAGCGCCTCAGCCCCACTTGTGCGCAGTTTTAATAGAACAGGAGGGAAGGTTCTTTTCCAAGAAAATGTTGGCAACATAGCCAAACATCATTTCAAGTCATCACTGTACACCCACCCAAATTCTGAGATAAAATGGAAATTCCATACTCCAATCTCAGGGTAACAGCACTAGAAATTCACTAGTGACCTCTAAGAATTTCTTTGTGTCCGTTCACTGCCACATTTAACTTTCGTTACGGAGCCTCCAAAAAGCTTTCCAGCTTCAAGGTCAGTCCACTAGTAGTCCAGAAACTCCCGACAAGAGGAAAGATGAGTTTACTTTTTGCCAGTTGTAATAGTTATTTCTGCTTAATGTGTTGAGAAAACATCTCAAGTTTTTCACCCGGCTCCAGTCTCACGACTGTGGCATGTTTTATAGAAGAGCACTTCATCCGTCCTCTACTGACCAGCACCCACCAGAGGGGCTGCCGGCCCATCTCCTACAGTCAGTGGAGCTTTCTCTGAAAGCCAAAGCAAACTTTCATCCAGAGAGGATTTAGTCTTGAGCTAGAACAAAAATGTACATCATGTTGAAAAGGCGTCTCCAAGCGCTACAGTTCATAAGCAGTGTGGTGTTTTTACTGGAAAAGCATGTATCTAGCCAAGCATTCTTCACATTTTTCCCAGGATTTAGTCACAGAATCGTTTTAGACATATTGCAAGGGTAAAATGTGTACATATCTGATAAAGGGCAATGATTGTTTTTCTTTTTTTTTTTGCTGTGTAACTCCCTGAGAAGGGGAGAAACAAACTAGATACACACATGCACAAAAAAAACTGTGCATTTATATGCATGTGTGTATACAAGTACACACATAATCTACACACATAGGTGTGTGTGTGTGTGTATATATATACATGTGTTTATAGCTTTTCTACTTCATAAACTGTATGTATAGAATAAATTATACACACACACACACACACACACACACATCTACAGTCATCACTCAGTATGTGCATGGGAGGATTGGTTTTGGGACCCCTCCTCCCATGGATACCAAAATCCATGGATAATCAAGTCCCATATATGAAGTGGCATAGTATTTGTGTATTGCTTATACGCATCCTCTTGTATACTTTAAATCATCTCTAGATCACTTATAATACCTAATACAATATAAATTCTTTGCAAATAGTTTCTAATGCTCTTGTTCAAGGAATCGCGACAAGAAGAAAAGTCTGTACATGTTCAGTGCAGACAGTTTTTATTTTTCAAATATTTTTTATCCCAATTGTCTCCGTCAACATTCTCACTTCCATACCCAATAAGCCAGACCACACTTAACTTAGAGGAAGGAAGATTAATTTGCTTAGGTTTTTGTTTGTTTGTTTGTTTTAAGATTTCAGGGCTTTAGTCCATGTGAGGCCAGGTCTATGGAACTTGGGGCATGGCAGCGGGAAGCAGAGAATAAGAGAAAAGGGCTTTGGTCTTAGATCTTGGAGGCTGGAAACAAGAGAGAGCAAGTAAGGGGATTCAAAGACACAAGCACAGTCCTTAAGACCACACCCTCAGGGACCCACCTCCTCCAGCCACACCCCACCTGTCTAGGTTACCACCCAGTAAATCCATTATAATGGATTTATCTACTGATGAGATTACAACTCTCATGACCTAATTATATCAACTCTGAACATTAATACTTGAGCTCTTCAGGGGATATTCTATATCTAATCATAACACTAAGGAATTCTGCAGTTGGCTAAGTCTGCAGATGCAGAATCTGTGGATGTGGACCCACAAATGTGGAGGGCCCCCCCATATCTGTTTTCACCACTGAGCGCAAGAACCTGGCTTCTTTATTCACTATTACCTCTAACTCAAGTTAGATGCTGTAGGGTTTTCTCTTGACTTTAAATCACTTAGTATAAAACACTTCCTAAATTTGCCCACATGTCTACAGCATTTTTGGTAATTCAAGTGGAAGTGTGTTAGAGTGTGATTTATCTAAGACATCGTACCAATGTGAACGTCATTTCTCCATGTGGGCAGGAAGGGAGCAGGGGCAGGCAGGTTGGTCTCCATAAATGTAGCCATGGGTACGTCAGAGTTGGCTGCATTGCTAACTAAGGGAAGGAGAAAAGTGAACCCAGATGTTGGTCTTTTTAAAAAGACCAAAAAACTTCCATTTTTAAACCAGATTACATAAAAGTAATAATATGTGGTAGGGTAGGCCACTGGACTGGGACTTTTGAATCCAAGTCCTGGCTCTGAAACCTACTAGATACGTGGTCTTGGACAGGTCACTGTCCCTTACAGTCTTCTTCTGTTGAATATAGGAGTAATGAAACTCAGCTGATTGTGAGAACTCATTCGAATAATCCATCAGATTCTGTATACGTGGTGAAGGAGTACACAAGGGCCAAGTGCTATTTTTTTCTTGAAGATATTATTTTTTGCCTGTGTTCCTGCCAACACACACAACTGCATTTCTGAGTCAGACTAATTTCAGTAGCCAGTAATGGAAATAGCAATAGATTAATTGGAAATTCTGGGCAGGAGTGACTTGGCACTGCATGGTTTGGTGGTATGGGTGTGCCTCTTCATGTAATCGGGAAGCTGACTGGCCCTACTCTCCTGCCCCAGTTCTTTTCTCCTTAGGGAAAAGCTAGACAGGATGCCAACAGTGAGCTGATAAAAGTTTACTGGCTTGGGGACAATAAGTAGTCTAATTTATAGCATTTGCTGATTTCTGTGATACAATACATCATGACCAATTTCAAACAGCCAATATAACATCCCCAACCGTGAGCTTGGGAAAAGTATGCAGGTAGCATGTAGCATTATATGGTATTTCCACTGTACCAATAGTCCTCATTAACCTCAAACACGTATGTGTATTAGAAAAATGGAGTAAAATAAGTAGGAAGTGATGCGTTTTTTGACATAATATAATTGTAAGTTTGTGCAATTTAATTTTTAATAATGGCTGTGTTTGCCATTTGGCTTGCAAGTTTAACAGCCAGTTCTTACAGACCAGAACGAGCTGGCTCCGACATGCCCCTGTTTCTCTTTGGCTGCGTTAAAGCACAAAATCATACCATGAATCAGCAACCAGGACCATCCTGGAAAACCGGCATAGCAAATGCAGTCAAAAATGGATTTTATTTCTGTGGATTTTGGATGAGCTACCTACTCATGGTTTCACATTCTTTACTGTATTTCCCTTTGGCTAACTAAATGATTACTAAAGAATGGTTTATGGGTCTAATTATTGAGGTTAGTACTTGAAATAATTTCAAGTTTTTAAGACGGTAGGGACTTACCCAGAGCTGAACTTCATAGGATCTTTTGCTCTCTGTTGGTCATCAAGAGAAGACTCTAGAAAATATTCCCTAGAAAAAAAGATTTTTTTTCTTTTAGTTATCCTAAGAGGTCCAGAGAAAATGGCTGTTGAGAACAAGGGACTGAAATTTTAGCCAATCCACGATTCACATGCTTGGGAAAGGAACTTACAGATGACCCGTGTTCCTTCCATAATCATGAGGCAGGATATGGACGCCTGATGACTAATGTCTGATCAGTCGCATTGTGACTAGCGAGGATTTGAGAAACCCACTTAGAAATGCAGACAAACAAATTTAAAGGCAGTCTTTATAATCAAAACCATCCAAAAGCTAAAGAAACCAGTATCTTAGAATTTCTAACTTACTCTTAGATATGCTTCAGGCTTATCACAAAAAAAAATGTCTGAGAAGACCACAGAAACTTCAAGGCCTGTGATATTCAGAAACTTAGAGTCCCATGACATTAAGGCCAGACATAAGTTAAGGGGTGGAGCACAAATTATAGGAAAAGGGATGGTTCCATGTGTAAGGATCCCACATTAAAAATGCATGACACTTTGTTGTAGATTGTTAAAAAGCCTATTTTAAAGTTCTATCACATATGCAAGCCAAATAGTACATTTGGTTTTCCTGAGTGACACTTAAAATGTCAGTGTCCTAAGTGTGTGGCATTCTGGTCATATATGTTGACATTGGTAGACATATTTGTAGGCAAATAATATGGTGGTAAAGTTATATATTTAAAAATGAAGCAGCTCACCATGATTCTACTATCTGATCATTTGTAAATCATAGACTGTTTTTGTATTGGGGGAATAGATGATCTCTTAGTAGTTCTAAGAAAATAGTCACTAAGCAAAAAAAAAGTCAATATGTTACTGTGTCTTGCTTATAAATTCATATAAAGTGATTTTAAGATTTTGAAGGTTCTGAGTTACTCTTTTGGGGGGACCCTTCCCCAAATGGAGGGAACCTTTTTTGTCTTCTCTTTCCTTGACCTAAAATAAGCTTTAAAAAAAAAAGATTTTGAAGGTTCTAAGGAAAAAAATAGTTTTTCTTTTTGGTGTGTTCACATTAAGAGGAGCCATGTGACATCTTACACACCGGCTCTCAAATTCCAAGTACAGCAGCATTACCCGGGGAACATATTACAGATTACTCTACCCCAGGCCCAAATGTCTGGAGTCTGCATTCCTAACCGGTTTCCAGGTGATGGTGATGTGGCTGGCCCCAGGGCCACACTCTGACAACCACTACTTGTGATTTTAGCGATAAAGAAGGGCTAGAAAAAAAAATGGCTGGCCAATCAGCAAGTACAAAACGACCATTAATAGCACATCAGGCATTCAGGAGTCTAAGGGGAGTGAAGAAAATTAGTCCAGTGTAGAAACACTTAATTTATGACTGGCAGTTATCTGGTTTGCAGTTGCTACTGCAAAGCTCAGGTCTACAGGATTGTTAAGACCAGCCCGGTTCTGTCTCCATAGGTTTTAGCTTGGGGGACAGGGTTCTCTTTGCCCTTAGCAACCCTCCCCATGGGGAATGTCTGTGCTCGTCATTGGAATGTCCCCTAAATTGAATAGCCTCACAGTAGCCATCTGGAAAGAAGGCAGCAAGGTTAGTGCTAATTGCCGGCTAGTGCCCTTTCTACTGCCAACCTAGCCGACAGTTTCCAGCACATTCTTGATCACCTCTGGGAAGAATTGTGTGTTTCCTTTAAGGGATCAGGGTTTTCTGCCCCCAGCTCTGCTTCTCAGCCTCCCAGTCCTTCCTGCTGGAGACATTGCATAGTAATCTCTGGTCCTGGTAACATGGCCACTGGGATTTTGTTCCAGAAGTCAACCCCTGGACCACTGGGTAGAGATGAGGCCCCCAGCAGCAGATGGAAACATGGGGCTATATTGAAGGGCACTGACTTCTCTGTGCACTGCTGGGTCTCCAGGGCAGAGAAGCAGAGAGTCTGAAAGGGATAGGAGGCTTGGGGGCCACACAGAGCCCTGTACCCACCCTTACCCTACCATGCCTACAGTTATGTCTAGTTATAGGACACATTTCCTTTTCTAGAACCTTCCAGTGTCTTCCAAAGCCAGCTTGCTTCCTGAAAACTCTCTCTTGCCAGTAAAATTGTTAGACTCCAGAGTTAGTGTTTCAAAACCGGTTCTGAAACTGGTACCCTCTGCAGGAAGGAACAGATAACAAATTTATGAGTCATAGTTATCCTTAAATTTCTTCTGTCACAGAAACATGTTATTTTAAAAAAGTGGTTCCTAAACTTAATTGATCAGAATCCCCTGGGGAAATTTTTTGGTTTGGTTTTTAAATGCCATTATTTTCTATGTACTGGCCAGAAAAATGCAGGTTTCATAGGAGACTAGAAGGTGTGAAAATGTGTTTCCTCGGAGGAATGATGGTGATTCTGATGGGTAGCCATGCCAAGAACCTTCGATGCCCAATCATGATGGTGTTAGGGCCACTCACTGATCCTTATGGGTAATTCAGAGAAGCTTCTTTTTAAAAAACAGTAATCTATAATAGTTTCCATCTGCGTAGCTGTCTGTCATTTTCAGAAGGCTTTCATAACAACTATCCTGTTTTCCTCCCAATTTTCCTGGGAGATAGATGATAGGGCATGTATCACTGGCGCCATTTTATATCCGAGGTGCAGCTATGGAGCTGGGTTAGAACTAGAACCTGCCCTTAGTCAGCTTTCTGTCACTGTGACAAAATACCTGAGAAAATCAACTTAAAAGGAGGAAAGGTTCATTTGGGCTCCTGGTTTCGTAGGTTCCAGTCCGTGGTCGCTTGGCCCTGTTGCTTTGGGCCTGTGGTGGCACAGTACATAAGGTTGGGAGCACATAGCTAAGGAGGCTGAGAAGCAAAAGAGAGAGTCCAGGGTCCCGCTGTCCCCTTCAAGGGCACACCTCTGATGATCTAACTCCCTTCCACCAGGCCTCACCTGCTAAAGATTCCACCATCTGCCAGTGGTGCCACAGGACAGTGACCAAGTCCACAGCACATAGGCTTGTAGGAGACTTTTCAGATCCAAACTGTAGCCCCTTACAGCCTCCCGTCTACTGTACTTTCCACTAGTCCACCTTTGTTGCTTGCTTTTGCATGTGTCTATTTGCTTTTGGTCTTTGAGTCCATGTCATCTTGCTTGTCACGAATGGATGACTGTCACTGCTACAAGGAATAGTGAGCAGAAATGGAGGCAGAGAAGCCAAACCAAAAACAGGGGAGGCTGAGACAGGAGGATCGCAGGTTCGCAGCCAGCCTCAGGTACTTAGTGAGGCGCTCTGCAAGTTAGTGAGACCCTGTTTCAAAAATAAAGAATAAAATAGGGCTGGGGGTGTAGCTTGGAGGTAGAATGCCCCTGGGTTCAATCCCCAGTTCCGCAAAAAAAAAAAAAAAGGTGGGAACTAAGATAGATCCCAGGAGTCTAACAACCCAAGTTTGTTTGTTTGTTTTGGTGGTACTGTGGATTGGACCCAAGGGTATTCTACCACTGAGGTATACCCCCAACCCTTTTTATTTTATTTTTTTTATTGTGAAACAGAATCTGGCTAAGTTGCAGAGGTTGGTCTCGAATTTACTATCCTCCTGTTTCAGCCTCCCAAGTAGTGGGATTACAGGCAAACAATCCAAGTTCTAAACTAGGGAGAAGGAGAGGGGGCATCTAGTTCAGGGATGGGCATTTAGTGATACAGTATGGAATCCTATGGCATCTGAAAGGCTCCGTCCATGAGAAAAAGCTATTTGCATGCATACTATTAACAGGTCCCAGTGGATCCCGAGATGCAGGGCAGGAGGGTGATCAATCAGATAGCACATACTAGAAACATAGCAATAAGACGGCAGAGTTCTGAGATAAGAATTCCCATCACCAGAAGTTCTGGGTCAAGGTTCTCATTATGAGAGTGGGCCTGAGCCTGCAGGATGGGGGTCAGCTGCTAATTTAAGCTTTGGAAGCCCACGTTAGCCATACTCTACATACATACTGTGTATCACCTTGAACAAGCTTCACTCTCCTCATCTGTGCAATAAGGAGAAGGCAAATTAATAATCCGTATGCATGCTTTGCAGGAAGGAAATCTATTTTTGGCAAACGAATAGCAAGAACGTGGCTTAGTGCCGTGAGTGGATGGGAGGGTTTACAGGAGGTGAGTGGTGAGCATACATGAGTCTCTGAAGCACCCAGCCTGGGTTCGTCACGTTATTGCGAGTGATACCTGCTTTTGGAAAGAACAGATTGAGCAGTTAGTTGCAGCACAATGAACGCACCACCAGCCAGTGAGCCCTGTGGGCTGGTCTCACTCATTTGAAGTAGAGCGGATGCAATGCCCACGTTAGTCATAGGACTCCTGAATGTTGCGTTAACACTTCCCATTGACCCTCTTCTCTTGGCTTCTTTGTTTTCTGTTTCTCCACAAGGAAAATGAACAGAAGGTGTGCTGCACGTTAGCTTATTGTCTGCTGTGTAGTTCTTGTAGTGAAAGTGACCAGTAGTAGGTGCAGAAACCAAGACGGCTCCTGCCTCCCTTCATTCATTCAGGAGTTTTATAAAACTAATAGAGACAAGGAATTGAGGGGCTCCCGAGGCAGGAGGAAATCAAAAGAAACCGGGAAGCGGGTCTGCAGTAGATGCAGTGTGCACCACCTACCATTTGCAGCTCCTCTGCCAGTTGCTTCTGGGACTACATGACTGTGTGGAAATGAAATGTTGCATACATTGGTCGCCAAAGGATGCTATCACCTTTTTAATCTAGACATTAGTGCTCAGGAGAAGAGAAAGATGATGGATGGTTAATAAGTAAACGGGAGGCAGCATCGGCCAGGTGGGCAGGATGAACAATTAGAATAGAAATTCACTCGTTCTGTGTTTTTAAAAACAATCATGATGGTAATACATGTTTTACAATTATATATCCAGAGCCGACTGGAATATAGAACATTATTTTGTCTTTGGAACAACCCCAAAAAGTAGCTGTAGATACTGTAGGATACAGATAATCTTGGAAGAGAAAAGTTTAGTATCTCATACACAGAGACATAGAATGTTAAAGCAAATTACTGAGGGTCATGCAGTGGATAGGCTGTGGTTGGAACTCATGGCCTCCTAGGGTCACAGCCTTTCTGAATTCCACTGAATCCTGCCATTTCTTTGGTATGGTCCAAAATACTAACAAAAATCACTTGTGAAATTCCCCACTGTGATGGCAGCCAACTTCCTTTAAAAGATCCATCCTAGACATACTAATATATTTAATAGTGATATTAGCATGTGATACATGCTAATATGTTTGATTTGAAGTACCCACGTTACTGGAGCCATATTTCAAAAGATCCATCCTAGACATACTAATATATTTAATGTGATACATGCTAATATGTGTAATTTGAAGTACCCACATTACTGCATCCATATTTCAAAAGCGCACCTCCCCGTGGTCCTCTCGGGTCTTGGCGAATGCGTGCATCTATGAAAGCAGACACTATCTAATGTCACTCAGTGGAACCACCACATGTGCCTTGGTTATTTCAGGGACTTTTGTGTGCTTTATGTGAAGCATTGCTCTCAGGAACACTCTGCATTTTGGAAGCAGAGATCCTGGCAAGAAGGCAGTCAGGATGCTCATGAGCTCTGCGCTGCAACCACCTCTGGAGTTCCTCCCTGGCCTGCTGTGGACAGCTGGGGTCCTGCAGCTTCTTGTACCTTGGCTGTAGGTTCTTTGTCCAGGGGACTCTGCCAGGGGTCAAGGCTCTGCCCCAGCTCACCAGAATCTTCATGCTCCCTTGTGCATGGTAGGCTTTGTTTTATTGCCTACCATGAAAATCATGATTTTTGTTTAAAAACCACTATGAACTTGGGGTCAGAGAACCCTTGGTTAATATCTCAGATCTTCCATTTACTGGGAAACTTCTTGGATGGGTTTCTTTTTCTCTGAGTTTTCTCACCTGAGAGTTAAAAATTAAAAAAAGTACTTCCTAAATTTGTTGTGATTAAGAAGATTTAATTGTGTATTGGATGTACAGTACCTGGAGGTATGAAGTGAGCACTCAATAAATTTTAGCTATTAATATTATTGCAGACGTCCTCAGATAGAAGACCTTTGACAGAGGGTGTCTGATAACCTGATTAGATATTTGATGTGGAGAAAAGAATTAAATACAGAAGGACCTGGGACAGTTCCATCTGTTCTAGCGGGTGTTTCATTAAACTTGTAACGTTTCATTAATGAAGCAGGCAGGACAATACTCAGCTATGCACAATTCTCCGGCTCTTACAATTCTCATCCCTGGTCTGTCCCTGCACACTTATTCCAGTGATGTTTCCAAGTTATGTAACAATCCAGAATGGCCCCATTCCTTTTCAGATGTCCCTGGAAGGTTACTCCACCTTGGATGAGAGTCACTGGCACGCAGAGTCGGAGCTTGACTTCTGAACTTAAGGAGCAGGGCATAACCTCCACGCAGTGGCCAGTGGGGAGGTCTTATACCCTGAGCTTACAAAGGAGGAAGCTCCTGTCTCTCTACCATGTCTATTTCATTCAGCACTCAGGCATATGCTGTGCCTCCGCAGGGGCTGTCGCAGACTTCCTGATGACTGCACAGAGAGCAGTGGCCCTTTAACGAGGGGAGGGAGCAAATCTGCTTAAACTCGTATCTGCTTCATCTTTATGCATGGGCTCTGCTCTGGGCTCTCCAGGTTTGTTTAGAGTGCTGGTCCATGGCTGCTCTGAACCATTGATCTCTTGACCTTCCTGGTCAATCTGTGATTCAGGGATTTGCTCGATCCCTGCTCCAGATGTTATTTAACTAACGTTTAGGAAACTTTTGCTACATACCAGGTACTATTGGACACATCATACTTAGACTAAGACATAGTCCTTGTCTTCAAAGAAATAATGGTGCAACAGATTATCTATAAAAGCCATATAGGGGAATGGTATTCTGATCATATGTAGAGGCATTTAGACTATCAACTTAAGAAGTTATGCTAATTGCTTTATCTGTGCATTAATTAGCCTTAAAGTACATTTCTTCATTTATTTTTGCTCCCATTATACAAAAGGCATTTCTCCTTCTGCAAGGGGCTGATCCCCATGTCAGCCCAGCCCCGGTAGCCTGGTCCAGCAGTCAGAATGGGCGAGAGAGCCTTCACACTTGCTCTCTCCACTTTCTAGGAGAGCGTGGTCTCTCCTGCATGTGTATTGTTCTATCACAGATGTCCCCTTCTTTCTTTTATAGACAAGCTTTTGGTTGAGGGCATAGTCAGAACTGAAAGGAAATGTTTAAGTTCTCACCATAACTATGCTAAGAATCATCTTTGCAAATATCTTAAAATGTTCTCAGCACCCTCCAACCCTGAGCTCCCATTTTCTTATGGTTCAGGGGCAGTCCCCACTACCCAGTGATCTCTGGAGCAGCAGCCAGCGCAGTATGGAAAATTCCATGTAGATAGTGTCCCAAGCAACTGACACGCTGTCATCTCAGGGGGAGGAGGGGTGCAGCATGGCCAGGAGGAGTGATTGATGGGAATCTGGTAGAGCAACCTTCACTGAATTATTTGGCATAGATTTCTGAGTTGTGGCTTCTTTGGTGGTGGTGTGGTGGGGGGAGGCTGGAAACAGTAATGCAGACTTCTGTTTAGTCCCTGAAATGTGCAGCTCTGTGTGTGAGCATTACCACTTGTACTTTTAGAACCCCAGACATCCTGCTCTACCTGGAAGTTACTTATCTTGTTGGAGATTAATAGCAGTAAGGGTTAAACAGAGGACAGGGACTCTAACCCAGAGGAAGAGGAATGATGGATGTGATAATCAGATGAATGCCCCGTTGCTATGTATCAGGAGGGAAAATGTGTGTGAGATTAGCACGTTATCAGAAAAAAAAAATGTTTGCACTTATCTTAGTCTTTGAATAAGTTACAAGCTGTTTCTCTTCCCTTCACAGTGGCAGAGAGCAGGATGCCAAACCTGTAATCAGAAAATGTTGATATGTTGTCAGAGGGAGAGAGTTATTTTTGTGCTTCTAAGGTGCCACATCAACTAAAGTGTATCCAGGACCTACTGGGTGCAGGGGCCTTTGGAGAGCTTCCAATGCCAAGTTTGAGATTTTTCATTTTATCCTGGAGGCACAGTGGGACATGAAAGTGTGGAGTTGGAAAGATGCTGTCGCGGTATTTCTCCTGCAGTGCTGGTGTGCGGGGCACAGCAAAGTCACAGCCCACATCCTGCTCCTCCACATGCCCACATGCAGCCATTCTGTAGCCACCGTGCTGACCACCCCCTGCACCCGCCTGCTGTTCGCTATCCTTACCGCCCTGCGCTAGGTCAGACCCCATGATGGCCTTGCAGCAAGATCCTCCCAACTGTTCTCCTGCCTGGAGAGCTCAGTCCCTTCCCATCCTTCCTCCAGACTGTGACCAGAGCCACCTTTTCAATATGAAAATGTCCTTGTCTCACCCTTTGGAGGTTCTCCATCGCCTTTAAGAGATGTCTTGGGTGGAGAGGGGTGCTACTTACCTCCTTCCTCTCCTCCTGGCACACCATATTTCTACTTCCCTGAATGTAGCATGTCCCCTTATGTGACTCCACATGCCTTTGCACACATCCCCTCCTCTGTCTACAGCTATTTTCTCCCAGGTTGCACATGGCAATTCCTGTGTGTGCTTCAAATCTCAGCATTTCCATAACTTCCAAGAAGCCAACCTTGACTTCCCCTTCTGGTCTCAATGAGCCACCCACTCATGAACACCTCACATGGGAATTTTACTCTCTGTTCTCTTGACCATCTCTGCACAGGGGAAGCTGCACTCTCCCAGAACAAGAAGTGCATCTTTGGGATCTTCTATTTCACGCCTCTGGTACAGAGCAGGCAGTTAGTGGAAACATGTTCAGTAAGTGGAGGAAGTCTTGAGTGGATCAGAAGTGGGAACAGATGTGAAGGGATAGCACACGTTTGGATTCCATACCATCTGGACAACTTGTTCAAGGTCATACCTCGTGATCATGTCACCCCAGGGAAGGCCAGATGCTAATTTTAGAGAACATTCTGAGTACGCATCCCCCGCTCCATTTTTAAATCCCAGTTATCTCTCTTTTTCCATCAGTCCGTGTCCTGAACAATCAAAGGAAAAGTGTTTTTGAATGCCTTGACTGCCGTGGATACATGGAGATAGCCAGAAAAGGCGGATGTATTGACAGAAGCATAGATGCAGCTCTCTGATAGTGAAAGGGTTTGAATTTTGCTATTCAAACTATGGTATCAAAGTATCGCCATATGCATTGCAATCAGGCGCCTGAGACCTTTGACTTACCTGAACGTGCAAAAGAGGATTTAAGACAAGGCACAGAGAGAACACAGTCACGTGCTCCATGTGACCTTGGCACGGCCATTCGGACGTTGCTGGTATGAACTGACATTTGCTACTTTTCTGTGCACAGACTAGCAAGGTTGCTCCGTGTCCCCTCTTTAAGTGGATAATTCCTTTATTGACCAAAGCTCATGATATTAAAGTGAAGTATGCTACCTAGTATTGCACCGATTACCTTTTCAATGACAAGTTAATCTTTCTGTGCCAGCACACTGACCTTTATTTCATTAGCCAATCGTTAGCCAAAGGAATGAAGCTAACGCCATGTCCAGCCAACCTCCCCATGTCTCCATCCATCATCCATCTGGGACAGGAAAGGCAGCACCTACCCATCTTTGCCTCCAGGTCACTAGCTCAGGGCCTGGTGTTTATATGTTAAATAAATGAATAGCTTAGGCAAAGCTATTAGCAGGATGATCTAATGACCATAAACAGGAAAGTGTGTGTGAGCAACATATATCGTAAGAATTATGTTTTAATAAGTGGTGAATTATTTGAGTATAAATCCAGTGCTAATGATCATCAATAATGGATGAAAAAACTGAGCGTTTACTATGAGGACCATGTTCTACTGCCTTCTCCCATTAAGCAAAAGACGAAGTGTTATAGTTTGAAAAGGAAAAAAAAAAGGAAATAGAAGTATGGTTAATAGGGTAAAGGGGCTTGAGTAGGAGAAAGCTGGTGTGACAAAGTATTCCCAAAGACAAGTCCTCCCGGTTTCGTTTCCATTAATATGGATGTGCTACAAATAAAAGAAAACTGCAGCTCATACATACTTGCAATTCTCCCCTCTCTCGCCATCCACAGAGGACCCGTCCAGGTCTTGTTTGGCCTGCTCTTTGGGGAAGTCAGAAAGGTTAAACAGTTAAACTGAGATTCGACCAAATTGCTGTTCAAGAGAAAACGTGGTGGTCAGTGTGGAAGGTTGTGAGAAGAGCTGGTGTTGGAGGCTTGTTCTCGAGAGCAGGGCAAGGTGTGGAAAGGCTTTTTATAGGGTGGTTTTTGAGTGTAGCACCTTAGAATTGTTGCCCCCCACCCTCATTCACACCCTGTTCATACCTCCTCAGAAATCTTCTGCTAAGACCTGCATGCTTTTCAGCTCTTCCTAGTTTCCCATTATGTTTCCTTTTGTGGGACGTGAATTGCAGGAGACCAGTCTCAGTCTGCACGTGAGTTATAGTAAAAGACTTGCGAAGTTGGCACCATCCCTGTCACGGAGGAACAGAAATGGGAAACTGCTTAAAAACAGTTCTGCGTTTCTTAATTAGGTTAAATGTCCCCATCTTCTCACCCTACCCTAACCCTAACTTCTTCACATTATTATTATCATTATTATTATTATTTAGCTAATCCTATTTCCTACAAAGCAAAAGCTTCCAAGGGGATTCTTAGTTTCCTGTTGGGTAAAATTACTAATAGTCAATTACCAATTAGTGGAGCCTGAAATTGGGATGTTTTGATCTATTTTGAATAAACTGCCATTCTGTATAACTCCATGTTTTACATCTCTGAGTGTAGACATAGATCAGCATAGATATAGCAGTGGGGCTCAGTTTGAATTTTCTAATAATACTTCATGATTCACTGGGGACTTCTCAAATGGGCAGGAAGCTTGGTACACACCCGAGAAGTGGTGGAGTGTGTGGTCAAGCTCAGTGTGGATAACCAGACTGATAGAGTCGTCCACTCTGGAAGAGGGGCTGCTCAGCTCACTGTGTAAGGCACCCATATAATTGGCCTTGCAGTGGGAATTCTGAAGTTCGGGTGAGTGGGCACAGTACATGCTGAGAGGTTCTGAATGTTGTTGATCTGTGTTCGTCAGCTTTTTGCCTCTGACAGAACACCTGGGAAAACCAACTGAGAGGAGGAGAGGTTGATTCCAGCTCCTGGTTGCAGAGGTTCCAGTCCGTGGTCACTGGCTCCTGTTTCAGGGCCTGCGGTGAGGCAGAACAACATGGCAGGGGTGTATGGTGGGGTAAAGTGGCTCAGCTCCTGGTGGCTGGCTGAGAAGCAGGGAGAGAAAGAGAGAGAGAGAGAGAGAGACTTTTATAACAAACTCCTCTCCCCAAAACCCATTAAGGTACGCGTCTGTCAATGGATTGACCCACTGATGAGCTCTTCCTACAGGCCCCACCTTGAACACGGCTATACGGGGAACCAATCCTTCAACACATGAGCTTTTGGAGAGCATTGTCGATCCAAACCTTAACAATATCATTACATCATAGCTGAATCCTCACAGTCTTTAAATGGTGAAGTCATTCTTTCACACACAGGTGGCATTATGAGCCCATGGTAGGTGGCCAGGGCTGCCGCATCAAATACTACAAACTCAGCGCTTAAACAACGGAGACTTAGTGTCTCTCAGTCGGAGTTTGGAAGTTAGAGTACTGTAGGGCCACGCTGCTCCAAGGCTGTGGGGGAAGGGTCTGTTCCAGGCCTACTTTCTGGAAGTTCTGTGGCTTGTGGCACCAACTCCAGGTCACATGGTATTCTCTGTGTATGTGTCTGTGTCTCCTTTGTACATGGACAGCAGCCCTACTGGATCAGGGGCCTACCATGCCCCCAAAAGACCTCATCTTAACTGTATGTGCAACAACCCTGTTTCCAAACGAGGTCACATTAAGCAGGACTGCAGGTTAGGATATCAACATGTGAATTTAGAGGCACATAATTCAACCCATAACAATGCCCCAAAAGTAATGATGAGGAGGGTATTTAAGTTGAGTCTAATAGCTCTGTGTTAATAGCAGCGTGCCCTTTTGGAGAGATGAGTGTCAAGCATGCACTGAGTTCAGGTAACAGCCCCCCCTTGAGAATGTGATGTAATCGCACACTCCCCTCAGAGCTATTTATGGCCTACAAGCCTGCGAACATTTGGAAGTGCGTGTGCAGGAAAGACAATGAGCCAGACAGGCTTCTAACCCACGCAGGAGCCCTCGCGTGGATCAGTCACCCCCAAGAGCCACGGTGGATTTGACATCTGAAGCGTGTCTGGCATTTTCAGGTAGAGACGCCTTTATCAAACATCACATGGATGCCAACTCCTTACTATCTTCCTAAATGAGCACAAACAGAAACCCAGACATAGGATCCCATGGGGATATTAGATCATTAATCACCAGGCCCCTGTAGAGTCCTGGGGCTGGGACAAGATGTCTGTAGTATTGTGATAGCTAAGGATCATTAAGCTTCATTTTTGTACTATTAGTCCATGTGGTATGTAACAGACACTTATGCAAAAGTTTGTGAACAGATGACAAGTCCTTGGGTGTGTGGGCCTTAAAGGGCCCTGCATTCCACCTCTTCTCCTGGGCTCTGCTCTTGGAAGAGGGAACCTGAGACATTGATTCTGGCATCCTGTGTGCACTCTCTGGGCAGGCCACGGGTGCTCACAAGGCAGCGATGGATGTCCGGATTGCATCTTGAGCAAAGTTAGAGAAGTACCCGTACCAGCATGGTAAGGACCTCTTTTGAAGAAAATCCTACAGCCAAACCAATCCATGCCTGTGGGAGGCAGAAATATCCCACGCCCTGCCAGACAGATCTGCACGGTCCATGCAGGCCCACCTAAGTCCCCTACTTTACTCCTTTCTTGTTTTTCCTTCCCTCCTCTTCATTGAGTTTATCCTCTCGAGACCCACCTAGAGGATGTGTTCAGAGGCAACCCCACACACACATAGGCAGAGGCAGTAACTGCTGCCCTTTCTTCCTCCCAGCATCTTGTTGGCATTTTTATAGAGTTATTTATTACCCTGCACTGTAGTGACCTCTACACATGCCCGTCTCTCCACAAGACATGGGGTCTCAGCTGAACTTGACTCATCTCCATTTCTCTCACACCTAGCCCAGTGCCTGGCCAACAATCACTGGGTATTCAGTGTATGGTTGAATTAATGAATGAGCAAATTAATGAATTAACAAGTGACCAAGTCCTGCTCTGTACTTGTATGGCATTAATGAATGAGGGAGCCCTGCTCTGTGCTTTGTATAGCATTGTTTTGAAATGTCCTGTAAGACACAAAGAAAGAGAATTGATGGGAAATCATTCTTTCATATAGCTTGCATTACAACGGTAAGGTGTAGTGGGGTGTGGTGGTGTACACCTGTAATCCCAGTAACTCGGGAGGCTGGTACAAGAGCATTGCAAGGTTGAGGCCAGCTTGGAAGACTTCATGAGGCCCTGTCTCAAAATAAGAAGTTGAGAGGGCTGGGGGTGTAATTCAGTGGTAAAGTGCTTGGTTTCAATCGCCAGTGTCACCAAAAAAAAAAAGTAAGACATGTACAAAGTTAATGGCATCATAATAATTAGTCAAGAAGTTGCCCCAGCCAGGCGTGGTGGCACACACCTATAATCTTAGTACTTGAGAGGCTGAGACAGGAGGATCACAGGTTTGAGGCCAGCCTCAGCTACTCAGCGAGATCCTGTTTCAAAATAAAGTAAAAAGGGCTGGGGGTGTAGCTCAGAGGTAGAATGCCCCTGGGTTCAAACCCCATACCACACATACCAAAAAAAAGATGCCCCAGTGGTATAATGGAAAGAGCTGTTCACTGGCTCGGTAGATTTGGGTCCCAGTCCATGCTTCACAGTAATCTTGGGAACTTCCCTTAACTCCTCTGAGCCTCTGTTACTGCTCTGAAAAATGGGCCCATTGCCTCCCTTAAATATTGGGGGGGGGGCTATTAAAAGGAATGGTGGATGCGAAGGGGCTCTGTGAGTGAAAAAGGCAATAAATAAATCTTAGTCGTTACAGTAGGAAGTGGTGGGGTGGCATAGGTAATCAGTGTTCTGTGTTTCTAAGTGAGGGTGGGCAAGTAAGACTCGCACAGTAACAGGAAGTTGGGCCAGGCTTTGAAGGATGAGGCCACCTTGGGGAGGCAGAGGGAGGGAGAGTGGCCTGGCTAAGTGCTCACGGTGCTGGAGTAAGGCGTGTGTATGGGGAGGGCACAGGAAATGAGCCCCTGGCCATTGCACGAGACTAGTGGTGCCTGAGCTTGCTCTTCCCATTATGGAGAAAGTAGAAGCTGCTTAGAGCTTAAACTTCCCAAATGAGGCTACGTTGCTGGTCACATTCTGTGCCTATGCTGTTCCATCCAGTGGCGCTTTTTTGTTCAAACACTGCAGCAACTGATGGAGCTGCAGGGAACCACCTGCCAGTCCCTGGACACCCTCCACGCTCCTACGCCATCGTTGTTTTACACACATCCCTCACAGCTCATCACGGTGCGATCCTTCTGCCTTTGGTGACTGCTCGTCTTTCAAGACTCAGCTCACATCTGGTCTTGTCTGTGCTGTGCTATTCCTGACTGCAGCCCCCTCTCTGCGTGCTCCTGTGTGCACACGTGATGTGCACACAGACAGGGTTTTTCTCCTCTACTTTCAGATCTCTGTTCTGCAACCCACTGCAGGGGGTGGGGGGGAGAGAGAGAGAGAGAATGTGTGTTGCTGGGGATGGAACCCAGGGCCTGGTATATGTGAGGCAAGTGCTCTACCACTGAGCTACATCCCCAGCCTTGTTTTGGAGACAGAGTCTCATTAAGTTGCCCAGGCTGGCCTCGAACTTGCGATCTCCACTGGAGGATTTCTCCCAGTGTGCTGTGATGGCTCTTTGGTGTCTATCTCTCTTGCCCAGAAACCATGAGCTCCTCATCTCTGACCCCACAGAGCCATGCTTGATCTGACCAGTATAGGTGCTCAGTAATCAGAGAGACAGAGGAAGGCAGGAGGAATCTCTTTTCAAACTGTGTTCTTGACCCAGGAAGTTAGGTGCATCCGTTTGCCAATAGCAAGAGCAGTATCCTGCGTTACCATCCAGAGAAGTGCAGGAGGGATGATGAGCATCCATCCTGTGAGCCACCAGCAGGCTCATTGTCCAGGCTGCTAGAGAGCGTGCCTCCTCCCTCCTTCGGTCCAGTGGGGTGGTCTCCAACTTCACGTCCTTTGATTTAGGCTTATTTTGGCTTTAGTTAGCATCATAATGCATTCAGGCTACTAAAACAAAATATTATAATCTGGGTATTTTATCAACAACGGAAATGAATTTCTCCTGGAAGTCCAAGATCTGGCATCTGGTGAGGGCCCATTTCCTGGTTCACAGATGGCGCTATGTCGTTGTGTCCTCGCATGGTGAAAGGGGGGAGGGACTCTCTGGGGTCTCTCTTATATGGGCACTGAGCCCACTCATGAGGGCTGTGTCCTACAAATTAACCACCTCTGGAAAGGCCCCACCTCCTAATTCTATCACCTTGGGGATTAGGATTCCAGCATAAGAATTCTACAGGGGGGCAGGCAAACCCTGAGACCATAGCAGGCAGAAATAATGATACAATGTTCTTTATTAGTAGTAATTATTTTTTAAATAGTTCTTGTTTTTATTTATTTATTTATTTATTCATTTGTGGTACCGGAGATTGAACCCAGGGGCGTTCTACCTCCGCGCCACACTCCCAGCCCTATTTTTTTATACTTTATTTTGAAACCCGGTCTCACAAAGTTGCGGAGGGCCTCACTAAGTAAAGAGAGAGAGAGCTGAGGCTGGCCGCGAACCCAGATCCTCCGGTCTCCGCCTCCCAAAGTACTGAGATTACAAGTGTGCGCCACCACGCCCAGCTATTAGTAGTAATTATAAACATGTTTTGTTTCCATTTATTCCATTAAATCTGCAGGGATTTTTGTGGTATAATTCTTAAGGATACTGGGAATTGATGGAAGCGTTCATGTGAATTAATCATGTGAATTAATTAATTCATTCATTCACTAATTAAACAAATTTGAAACTAGATTGCTAGGTCCCTGCAGGTATTTTTTGTTTTGACACTCCTTGCCCTTCAAGAATGTGAACAGGTCTGTGCGCACAGTAATTTCCTTGAGTGAATTTAACCACAATATGACCATGCTTTTAAGTTGAACAATTCAAAAGAGGTTATTTTGAGACCAGAAAGTATAGTTTGGAGTCAACATTTGGGTGGGGATTTTTTTAAGGGAATTCAGAGTTTGTCAACCATTCAAGTGTCAGAAAAAAATGTAAATGGTCTGTATGTTTCATTCATTTATTTCTGTATTCTTGATTCTTATAAAGGGAAACGGTGTCTTGAAAAACTGCAGTCTTTAAATTAAAAGGAAATTCTGAAGCCAGTGTGGTATGCTTTTGCCTTTGAAGAAACTATGTGTCTGTGGGCTCTCTCTTTTTTTTTTTATCTCTTCTACCACTCTTTTTTCTATCTCTTCTACCACCTTCCCGCTTCCATGAGCTACATCAGCTGCTTCCTTTGTATCTTTGCAATGTTTGGGGAGTGACTGTTACTTTAAGCTCCCGTTCATCCAAATTCATAAAAAATGAAACTGATTGATAACTGGTTCTGCCAGATTAGGTAGAATTCTATGAGTACACAGAGTAGTCCAAACACAGTCCCCACAGACCCCAAGCACACATTTCCTCTTGTTTCAGATATACCACAGGCCCTAGGAAAGGATTAGGTCAAAGCACCTCAGGGTTTGGTTGAGCGCAGAGTGTAATTTTCTCCTCTTTGGCCTCTAGCCATTTCCCTGACGTTACTGAAAGGACTTTTTTTTTCCTAATGAAGCATGAAAATTGATTGTATCTTGCCAGGAGGGTTCGTCCCAGGTCCCAAGATATTAAAGATTGCATGAGAACCACATGAAGAATGTCTTCTTGAATCATTTACATTTTCCCCTTTTGTGGGCTTATGTAACCATGCAGAAAATCTAATAATAAGTGTGTGATTAGTGCACCGTGTGCCATCCTGCAGGCAGCGTACCGTGGGCTGGGAAACTCCCGGGCCCACGGTTTGTGGCTGGTGTGAAAGGGCACACGTTTCTGAAGGAAAGTACTGTTGGAAAATCTATAGCTAATTGAACATATGGTCCATTATTAGCAGTCTCCCCTATCTCTTCCATATTCCATCTTCTCTCTCTTCTTGTGGTAAAGTCAATACAGCGCCCCTGGTCCTTTCTTTCATGTGGAGTATATCTTCCAAAGCTAATAGCTTGGACTATTTTGATTCTCAAAGCAATTTAGGTGGGCACAGACAGCTGAATTGAGGTTAGAGAGAATCCTTAAATTAGTTCCACGGGCGGGCAATAGATAGGGAAAAAGGATACAGGCGTTATTACAGATGGAATTAACCCAGCTCCCACTTATAAATGACCAGGAGTTGGTACTGCCCCGCCTTCCTCCTGTTCCAAAATGTAATCCCCAGACACTACCATGACCATCAGGGTGAGAGATCAAGGAATCAAGGATTTTTTAAATTCCCCTGATTTTTGTAACCGGGCATAAAGGGACATTTGGTGGACTCCGGATATGCTGTGGCATCTGTGGGAAATGAAGGGATTGCAGGGTCGTTGACAGCTGTTTCCTCAGAGACAGTTTTCCCCAAAGATGTTTGCTTTACACGCAAAGTAACAGGGCTGTAGTTCTCAACGGGTATTCATGCTGGGGGAGTTTTCTGGTTTAAAAGGTGGCAGTCGTGGGAATTAGTGAAGTCAAGCCTGGGCAATAGTGCACTCCTTCCAAATCCAATAATGCATACCTTCCTGACAGTCCTAGGGTCTTGGTTCTTCTCTCTCTCTCTCTCTCTCTCTCTCTCTCTCTCTCTCTCTCTCGTGTGTGTGTGTGTGTGTGTGTGTGTGTGTGTGTGTGTGTTTTACTGGGGATTGAACCCATGGGCATTCTACCACTGAGCTACACCCGCAGTCCTTCCTTTTTGTTTTGTTTTGAAACAAGGTCTTGCTGAGAGTCTCAGTTGCTAAGGCTAGCATTGAACCTTTGATCCTCCCAAGTACTGGGATTACAGGTATGTGCCACCATGCCTGGCTCCTGCTGTTCTTTCTTTAATGTGCTGATGGGGTCTGGGCAGGAGATTTTGTATTTGCTGGGAGAGGGAGGATGTATTGGCTTTCTCCTCTTAGTCTCAGGGTATATCTTTTCTCTGCCAGCCCAGGCTGAGTTCTTCTGAAGGGAAATTAGCAGGGTTCTGCTGTTGCTGCTGCTGCTGCAAAGCGGGTCAGGCCATTCTCTTTTGCACTGATGCAAAATTTAGATATTTCCGTGGGTTCAGGTTAATACCGTGCCCTCCTCTCATCCTTGGGAAAATATCAGAAAACAAGCGGGTTATATGTTGCTCAAATGTATCACTCTTCCTTCAGTAGCATTCCCATGATACTTATGTGCTGACATTATCCCCTTTCATGCCAGGCCCCAGCCGAGCGCCATGTCAGACAGAGGTGGGATTTGTTGATCGAGAGGGTTCACTTACCAGGAAAATCTCACAATCCTCACAGGTGTCCTTTCAGACTTGCAAACCCCGAGTCCCATGCCATTGATGCTACACCGCCATTTATACCTTTTGAGACATTTCCTCTTTAATTGATGCTCACTTGGACCTAAGATCTCCCATTAAGGTCCAGAGGTGCTCATTAAAACGAACATCGGATTGTGTGGTAGATGTGGCTATCATTATGAATCCAAGGAAGGGCTCTGTGGAACTTGTTATGTAAGGCATTTATAGATTGTTAAATTAAAGAATTAGTGTTGTGCTAAACCATTTTCAGGTTAATCAGTTGTGGGAAACCAGATTTGATGTTTAAGCAGGCTTGAACTATGATTTTATAGTAAGGAAAGTTGTTAAGCCACTTTTATTTTTAATAAACCATCTAGCTTGCTAATTGAGCATACTCTACACTTTTGCACTGAATGTAATGAGGGGAACAAGACCATTTCCAGTTATATATGAGCCTTATTTTTTCCAACTGGATTATAAATTCTTTTTTAGCAGGGACAATGTTGGTTTTTTTTTCTTTGCCCCTCTTCTAAAAGCTTCCGAGTGCAATTCTGATTATGTAGCAGGTGATGAGGAATTTGTTGAGTGATTGCTTCATTATTAGAAGGTCTTTATGATGTATCACCACTCAGGTTATACCTTGGTGCGATTGACATAACGTTGATCTGTAGCCAGGTTGTAGATAGCAAGGTGCTACAGAGTTCCTGTGGAAGGAGAGACCATAAAGAGGTCCAATCCGGATGTGATGCTGTTTGTTACCTGATAAAGATAAGGAAGTCAAACTGCTCTCTCCAATAATCTCAATTCCTTCACCAAGAACTGTGGTCGGGACAGATCAAAAGTTCTATTTGCCATTTATCTTTCCTTCAGCAACTGCTAATAATTGCCTTTTGACCATACAAATCAACATGAAGCAGGTAGAAAATTAGCACACAGTAATTAGTTCTTGGTAGAGGAATTGAGGCCATTTCAGGGGGCATGGTGCAGGGAGAGTTTGGTTGCTTTATCTTAGGCGGCAGCATTACACCCAGACTGGACCTGTTTGTACTCCCCTTCCAGGTAAACTTTGTGATGTTTTTCCTATTGCTAACAACAACCTGGCCACAAATCAACATGTTATATCAATCCTTTTCTGAAAGTGCATGTCTGTGAAGCAGGTAGAAGATTAAATAAGTAAAAGAAAAAGTAGAAAAGCAAATAAGTAAAAAAGTACATGGAGAAACTAAGGTACAGACAAGAAATTAAAGGGCATTTGTGACAGCTACAGCATTTATAAGTGGAAACATATCATCAATCTCTAAAAGATATAAAAATACAATTGATAATTGCAGATTTCCAGGAATAGAATGAGCTGTAACAGAGAGGTAGCAGGCAGCAGGGACCAGGCCGTGCCTGGAACTTCCCAGGTGTGATTAGCTGAGTGCCTGCGTGGCCTTGTGTGCCTCTTGTCCAGCCTTACACCCCCACCCTGTGCCATCTTTCTGCCACATAAAGCTCCTGTCCCTACCTTCTCTACCACAGTCATATTTTAAAATGTCTGAGCTATCAATACCCCCATAAAAAAGCCAACTGATTGTGCACATGGGCCCTCAGCATTTCACAAATGACAATAACTGCCAACCATTAGCAAATGGAATCTATGTTATGGAGCTAAACTCACTCACGAGGGACCAGATGGAGTCGTGCTGCATGTCTGTGTTGGAGGGCTTAACTCGCTTTGCAATTTCCTCTTAGCTCGTGCATCTATTACACCAGCAAGTCTCTCTCCTGTTCTTTCTCCACTTCTTTTTCATTTTCTTTCTCTCTGTATCTCATGCTTCTTTCGGCCTTTTTCTTTCTCACTGGTCTGGCTCTGGACCCAAGTCCAGTGAAGCCAGGGGCGTAGGAGGAGACAGGCTCCATACCAACCTTTCTTCCAAGGCACAAGCTCCTCAGAATTCATTAAGATGCTCAACTGTCTGGATTTTTTTTTTTTTTAGTATTCCTTCCAGTTTTATGAAAGAGAAGTAGATTTGAAAGGTATGTGTCAACATTATATACAGAAAACTGGCTTGTTGACTCTTGTCTGCCCTGAATTTAATCAGATAGTAATTATATTACAGAAATTATGTAATATTACATGGTCCGATAGAGAAAGCACTCAACGAAATATGTAAAATTTGGTGTCTTTTTAGACACTTGGGATTAAACTAAATTAAGACACATTAATTCAGTTCAAGCTTCGGTTTTATTTTTTTTTAAGAACAGATTAGCATCTTATAAATCTTTTGCTATCATGTGTCTTCTTACCTGGCCAGCCGAAATGAAACTAGTATTAATTAGAAATAGTCACATCTGTGAAGATCCTAAGTATGGAATCGGACGTCTTCATCCTTCACATGTTGGAGAAAGTCCAGTCTGATTGGAGAGAAGCACAAAAGAAATGGCACTGTGTTGGTCTTAACCTCATGCCTCAGCTCATATTTAGTGCTCATATTTAGTTCGAACAGTACTCCTTTTTAATTAGCAAAATACTTTAAAAATACTGGGTATTTTTAAAGCAATTAGAACACTCCTTCCTATAAGTAAATTCAATGCTATTTTTAGAATATGGTATACACCATTCATTTGCTTTGCAAAAACCATTCTTTCTAAATGGTGTGAAAGCAAGGTGAGCCCCACTCCTCTGGAATTTATTGCAATTTCCCTAACTTTCCCAACTGTAGGATGGAAGCTGCCAACAGCAGGGAACCCTGTCTTACCCACCACCACTTCTCAGGCCCTGGCTGCTACGACGGCTTTAGCTGTGTGGGACTCAATCAGCATTTGCTAACTGATTAAGATTTAGCTCCATTAATTTATATGCCAAAATTGCTTACCACTCACCAGATGCTTTTAGATTTGACAGTTACAAACCGAAGTGTATGCTTTTTACTGTCTTCTTTCATCCTTCCATTAGCTAGTTTAAAAGCATAGTTGATTCTGCCTTACAAATCTAATTACAATATAATGTTAAGTGAAAGAAAGTAGAGCTCAAAATTATACATTCAGATTGTTATAATTTTGTATTTATATAACTATATATGAGCTTTAAAAGAAAAAATGTATTTTGTATATCAGATTTATATTTACATATATGATTTATATTATATATATCTCAAAATCAGAAAATAAAGCCTAAATAGTAAGTATATCAAGTTGGTGTGGTATAAATTAGTTTACAAACTGAAGTGTATACTTTTTACTGTTTTATTTTATCCTTCCGTTAACTAGTTTTAAAACATAGTTGAAGCCAGGTATCATGGTGCACATCTGTAATCCCAATACTTGGGAGGCCGAGACAGGAGAATTGCAGGTTCAAGGCCAACCTCAGCAACTAAGCAAGACATTCAGCAACTTAGCAAGACCCTCTTTTAAAATAAAAAATAAAATGGGGCTAGGGATGTAGCTTGGAGGTAGAATGCCCCTGGGTTCAATCTTCAGTACCCCCCAAAAAATAGTTGATTCTGCCCTATACATCTAATATAGTAACAATATAGTGTTTGAAAGAAGCGCAACCCAAAATTATATTTTCAAAATTGTTATAATTGTGTAATTATATAAATGTATGCAAGCTTAAAAGAAAAAAAAATTTTTTTGCGGTACCAGGGATGGAACCCAGGGGCGTTCTACCTCTGAGCTACACCCCCGGCCCTATTTTTTATACTTTATTTTGAAACCGGGTCTCACGAAGTTGTGGAGGGCCTCACTAAGTAGCTGAGACTGGCGGTGAACCCGGATCCTCCGGTCTCCGCCTCCCAAGTACTAGGATTACAAGCATGCGCCACCACACCCGGCTAAAATGTTTGTATCTATATATCAGATTTATATTTATCTATGATTTATAGATATATGTGTCAAAATCATAAAAAATGCAAGTAGTGGATAGGTTGATTTGGTATAAATAAAAATAAATCAGCATAAGTTAAATACATATAAATGTAACATCTGGGGGTATGTTTTAAGGAATTAAGAGCAGTTTTATATTTTTAAGTTTTCTGTGTTTCTAAATATGAACACATTTTTATATCAGAAAAAAAACAAAGACTGTAGTCATACATTAGAAATATTCAGAAGATCACCCGGACACCTGAAAAAGGGTGGTTGTTTCTTCTCTCATAGTTGTCTCAAATTTTCTTAGATCACATTTACCAGTTCCTTTTATTGCATCAGTCAGTTTTTCCTCTCTTCACTCTTGACACTTTATAAAACCAATGAGAAGCAATTCTGTTGGCTTCTGTTCTATAACAAATCTAGACCTTTTAGGTCTTTTGTTGTTACTGGGGAAGAAAGAGTAGACCCAAACAGAAAGCAGTTCTGAAAAGTGTCCGTGGTTAACGCTGGCAGAACAGCCCCATCTGGGTCCCAGCAGTTTATCTGTGAATTTTCTGTATCGATCACCTCTTCTGGGCAGTATGATATTCATAATACCCCCTCATGCAGGATTCCTGGGAGGAACCAATGAGGTATAATGTGCATGATCATGTTTGAATGACAGTCTCTATGTTGTTGCCCCCACTAGTACCACCTCTGGTTCTATAAAGGTGGACAGGTGAGATGCAAATGGTATTTATCTGGGGAGCCAGACACCTCTCGCTCTTGCAGTGTCTCCCTCTAGTGCTAAGAGGTGGACGGTAAAGATCGGTACTGCTCTTCGTAGCAAATAGCCACAGAGTTCATGACAGGTGGTTGCTTGGCTTCCGTGAGCCTTTCAGAGGCCGTTTTACATAGCAATCATCCTTCGCAGAGGTTGAGAAAACTCCTTTTTCCAAGCAGAAAATTTCAAGTCAGGGCTGCAAAACAGAGGAGAGTTTATCTTTAAGGTGAGCTAACATTTAAGCAGATGTTGAATATTATCAGAGATGCTTATGAGGGAATGGGGAAGCATCAAAGCTGGAGGTCATTTTGCATTTCTTTAAATACCCATAAGTGTTTTTCAGGGGCCTAGAGTAAAGGAGTGGACCTCTGCAAATGCTAGAGGTCAACCCTCTCTGTGAACATTCACCAAATAGGTAAAAATCCATCCCAGACTGCAAGAATGTGTTGCTCCGTAGCCCCTCGCCTTTATTTGAAAGAGTGCACCTCGACCTTCCAAACTTTTGGGTCATAGCTAGGGCAAGGGAAGAACCTGTTGGACATTGGGTTTATTTGTCCACATGGGTGGAAAGAGACATTACTGGAGGTGGAATGGAATAGGGGAGACCACGTGCTGCCCATCCCCCCGTCACTATTTTCACTTTGATCATTAGAAAGCAATAACAGAGGAGTAGTCTTAGAAGATGTGATAGATGACTTCAAGTGACTGTATGTGTTAGTGTTCCATCACCGTGACAAAATGACCAAGAAAATCAACTTAAAAGGAGGAAAGGTTTGTTTTGGCTTACAGTTTGAGGTTTTGGTCCGTGGTTGCTTGGCTCTGTGGCTTTGGGCCTGCATCAAGACAAAACATCATGGCGGGGAACACATAGTGTAATAAAACTGCTCCTGTCTTAGTGGCTGGAAGCAAAGAGAGAGAGAGAAAAGGAACCAGGACACCAATATCTCCTTCAGGAGCGCATCCCCAATGACCTGACATCTTCCAACTAGACCTCACCTCCTAAAGGTCTACCTCCTCCCAGTGGCGCCACCAGCTGCAGACGGAGCCTTCACCACATGGGCCCCTGGGGGACAGGCAAGATCCAACCCATAACACTGTAGAGAAAGAAGGAAAGTTTCCTTCCATGCTTAATGGCCATGGAGTAATTTGTGGGAGTGAGGATTGTGGGGAGGGGACACCGTGGAGCACCAGTAAGAGACAGTTAATCAATTTGTCCTCATTAATTAGATTTAATAAGTGAATTTTGTCAGTTTCATGACATCCATTAGTTTCAGCAGGCATCTCAGTGTTCCAGGAGAGCAGCTAGGGGTATGTTTTATGGCCACGATATATTGATTATCTTGCACACGTACTGAAGTAAAGATACCTTTTAACATCCCAGATACTAACTCATGGCCCAGATTTGAAAATCTCCATATAGCATTTTCTGAAACATCAGTGAAAGTTAATACAGTTTCATAGATTTATGCACTAAGACGCAGATGAAGATATGTGGAAGCTAATGGACGTAACAGGAAAGAGAATTTTTTTGAGTTGATTCATTACATTTTTTATTATCTAATAGCTGATTCCTTGAATATGTGTGACTTGGGATTCGATGTGCCAATTGGAAGACCTCAGAGGTTCAGAAATTCATAGGCATGTGAAATATAAAACCATATTCATTTAGCAGATACTGCTGGGCATATAAAATAGAACCTCTATCATCTATCTTTAGAAGTGGAAGATTAAACAGAAGTGTAATTAATTTGCCAACACTGCTTCCCCAATTGAGACATTTATCAAAGTTGATCTTTAATCATTAGTGCCTTTATCTGTAAAATGAAGTCTATTGTGACCTCTAAGATCTATTAGTAGATTCAGTTCCGTGTCACATAAATAAATAAATGAATAAATGCTAAGATGAATAGCATTTTTCCCTCACATAAAAGAAGTTGACCCTCCTATAAAAAGAATTGAGAAAGCATGCAGACTCTCTCTTGCTTGCTTTGATGGATGGACGTGCACAGAGAGACTCGCTGTCCCTTTTTGAGATGGTCCCCATCTCCCTGAACCTATATCCCCATCTTTCTTAAATTAATTAAACCTTTGCCTTTTTCTGAAAAAAAAAAAAAAGAGAAGTTGAGAGATAGAAGACCAGGGTGAAGATGGCAACTCAGGGACCTGATCTCCTATCTTTCTATTCTGCCATCCTTCATATATTTCTCATCTTACAACATGGGTGCTTAAGTGCCAGCCTTTACATCAGCATTCCAGAAAGGAAAAAGGTGAAAAGACCTCGCTCCCTCTTCAAAGGCACTTATAAGAGGTGACATACCACAACTTGTTTACTTTATGTCAGCTAGAATTTAGTCTCTGCACACTTGCCTGCAAGGGAGAACAAATATCAAAGCCTTTTAGTTGGGCAGCAATGTTTCTAGATAAAATAAATCAAGATTTCTACTTCTAAGAAAAGGGAGGAGGATAAATATTGGGGTAAGTCAGGGGTATGCACAGATCTTGAGCTCGAAAAGCCCTGGTCTCCTGTTTCTGGGAAATTTGACCCACGCAGTCAACTCTTGAGTACAGAGTGCGTACAAATCAGCTGACAGAAACTAGGAGCCTTCACTCTGCTTTTTGTTCAGATCTGAGATTGTGTTTTCAGGGTGAGGTTAGAGGCCTTGGATTGATTTTGTGTGTGTGTCAGACACAGAGTTTTTGTTCCAGACTGTGATGCATGTAAACACGGTAACTCAGCAATTTACAGCTGCCTCTCCCCTCCCCACAGTGCCAGCATACAGGACATTACCCCCATGTTATCAGTACTTCAGACAACTAATAGCAGCTGAGACATGGGTATTCTCCATAGATCATATGCACCTGTTAAGGTTACTTAGGGTCACAAAAGCTACTAATAACTCAGACTCTTGTGTTATACTGCATGACTCTGTTAAGACAGGAGCAGGGCAGGAAGGTTCCCCCTGGGATAACTAAGGGTAAAAGTCACTAAATGTTATAAATTTCTGGTTTGGGCTCTATGCGCAGAATTGTTCTTGAGTGACAAAAACACACACACACATTCCTAATTTTTTTTAAGTCCCCCATTTTAGTAGCTAATTCAAACCAGGACTTTTCTATTGCAGGCCAAAATCTCTGTGGGATGTTTGTGAATATGGGACATGTAAGTTGATTGGCGGTTTGGGGTCTGTTTTATTTCATGTGTGTCTATTTTTAAGTGTCTCTGAGATTCTTGATCCACCAACAAGAGTCCCTTTTATTATATTGTTAATTCATTTCTGTTCCTGATTGTAGCAAAGAGGTCAGCTGGTAGGGTGGCAAAGGTAGGCTTTAGCTGGGAGGTGGATTCTGAATTCAAACCCTGTTCCATGCAATAGGCTGCGTCTCCTAGGAAACAGCCCACATCCTGCCAACCTCCACGAGGACAAGTGGTCAGGAAGGTGGAGATGTTATTAGAACCGTTATTGCTGTCGCGTTTAACAGGCCGGCATGTCCTGAAAACTTGCTGCCAGAGGTCCCCTTTCCATATATCAGCAGTGCCTCTTAGGTAATAAAACGTAGACATCTGGGATGGTTTCTTTAAATATATTGCAGTGGGTCTGACCAAGATTTAGTCACAAAAATAAACATAACCCTTGATGTTTAAAAGAGGTGGGGATGAGTAGATGCACAGAAGAACAAAAAAGTAGGTAGGAAAAAAATGTTTTCTACACTCATATACATTAGGATCCTATATATACACATGGGACTCTGCATAAACCCAACCGAGGCAGGCATATGAGTAGATATGATTAATATGCAGACATAAGCAGAGGCGATTCTATACAAATGTGGAGGAGGAGCAGCAGGGGCTCCTGTAGCTGGAATGAGAAGGAAAAGGTCATTGCTAAACAGGAGGCCAGGTCAGGTCTGGGCCCAGGTGGATTCCCATGGTCTTCACACGGTATGTAAACAGTTTGCAAGTCTGAATGCACTATTTGACATTTGCTTGTGCTATGAACTGACTAGACTTGAAACGCAGATGAGAGCCAAAAGCAGTGGTGTGCACCTGAAGCCCCAGCTACTCGGGAGGCTGAGGCAGGAGGACCACTTGAGCCCAGGAGTTGGAGGCCAGCCTCCTGGACAACACAGCAGGATTCTGTCTCAAAAAAAAGAAAAAAACAAAATTCTACTTGGTGATGTTGTCATTTCTTCCACTAACATCCGGCCAAGGCCTAGCAATGTTCCACTCACAAATGTCATTGAAATGTTTCTATATTTTAAAGCAGAAGAAAGAAGAAACCCTTTAGAAACCACAAGTTCCATTGTGGTCCTTGCTCTATGATTTTTTTTTTAAATTGGGGCTGATTTAGGTGAGCTGCCTGTTTTTCACCTTGCCTGGCCAAGCCTCTAGCTCAGCACCATCACACCGGGAAGACAGGAGCAACCATGTTCTGGCTGCAGGCCCCTGTCTGTTCTGTCCCCTCTGTGAAGGAGACAAGGCACGAGGTCACATTCTACTTCATACCCCACAACCCTAATGTTGTGCCAGGCCCGTACAATGTTTGTTCAATAATATGAGAGATGGATCGCTTTTTCCCCTTTGGTACCAGGGATTGAACCCAGGGGCATTCTACCTCCAAGCTCTACCCACAGTCTTTTTTATTTTTTATTTTGGAACAGGGTCTTGCTAGCTTTGAGGCTGGCTTTGAACCTGCAATCCTCCTGTCTCAGCCTCCCAAGTACTAGGATTATAGGCATGTGCCACCACATCAAGAGATGGGTCACTTTTTAGCTTCGTAAAATGGGGTTTAATCTAATTATATCACATTAATCATTGATGAGCAGTGTGGACTGTGTACTCATATCTCCACCTTGCCATTGATCTAAAAATGTCAGTCCTTGGCCCTTTGGAGGTATACATATCCTCGGGCAATAGGGGAAAACTAAGTTTTATTAATACAACTTCAAAATATCTAGGGCTTTGGCATGAAACCATTTAAAAAGTGGCACCGCCCACACTAGTGAAATGCAGGCAATTCAAGTGGGGAGTTACTCTTCGTAAGCCTGAGGCTCTGGGTGCGAGTTCTGGCTGCAGTCTTATCAGCTGCCGGAGGGCCAGTGTTCAGTAAGACTAAAATGTGCAGCAGGGTCCTCAGGCCTTCAGGGTCTTTCATCGACCATAGCACCTGAACCTACAGAATCCAATACTTCTAAGTTCTGAGCTCAGGAAATGAAAGCCAGTACCCACTGCCAAATGCATATGATCTCATCGTCATGAACATTCACAGGGCCAGCTGACTGTGGCTGCCCTGAGAAGTCTCCACTGAGTCAGCGGTTCCAGGCCAGGGCTGGACTTCAGCCACTTAGCAAAAACATGTCACCCAGTGTCCCGACCCCAATATTTATCAAGTGACCCTGGGTCCAGTAATCATCCCAATAGGCCAACTGATGATAGCACAGCACCCTTTACCCCCAGGGGAGGTGAAATGCTTACAGACTCACTCCTAGCCCCACCGTGGCCCCAAATCCTTCCAGCAAGCAAATGCAGAGTGAAGAAGAGGGCAAAAAATGGGGTAAAAACAGAGAAAACGCTGAGGACCTGCTGGTTTTAAATGGTGGAGGTGGGAGCCAGGCCCTGCAGTACTGGTGCATTTGCTAATCCCCAGAGCAACCTCATCCAGTGCTTGGAGGAAATCTGTGCCTTTCTCTGTGGTTAGACTGTGCCAGAGGCCAATTAATGTCAAAGAGCATCAACTTTTGCCTATTTATACCTGTCTTGAGTCCCACCTCACACTTAATTTACTCTTAGCTGAACCTTGAATTGATCTCTGATCGTGTGTGCGCGCGCGCGCATGTGCGCACGCGCCCCTCAGTGAAGCAGTCACCAGAAACACACGGCGAATATTAAGTGCTCAGCAGTTGTTATAAGATACAGTGTTGGCACATCATAGGATTAACCTGTATGACAAGCATTGGGTATGTTCTTATCAACTGTTCCAGGTACCATACCAAGACCTTAGGGGCAGGACAAAAGGGAGCCGTTCCTTTCCCTCAGAGCACATCTAGTCCAGAGACTCTGTTTCCTGTCTCTCTGCTTGTACTTCTGAAACTGGGGACAGCCAGCCAACATCTGATAGACATCCATTTCTCCAGAAAAATTATGTTTGGGGCAAAATAACATGGACAGGGGCATTAGAAAAGTAGGCAGGGGGAGAGATGGAAAGAGTGGAGATCTAGTTACAAAGGAGCCATGTACATATATATTATAAAGTTCTCTCTTTTTTTTTTTCCCAGTACTGGGGATTGAACCCAGGGGCATTCTACCTCTGAGCTACAGCTCCAGCCCTATTTTTTATTCTTTATTTTGAAACAGGGTCTCACTAAGTTGCAGAGGGCCTCACTAAGTAGCTGAGGCTGGCCGCGAACCCAGATCCTCCTCTCTCAGCCTCCCAAGTACTGGGATTACAAGCGTGCGTCACCATGCCCGGCATTATAAAGTTCTATATTTGTATCTGTGGGCCATCTTATTTAATCAGATGATATAATAGCAACTAGAAGGGCGCTTCCTTAAATGAAGCTCTGGTTTGGATAAACGTCTCCAAAGGCCTGTGTCTTAGGAGCTTCTTTCCCAGTGTGGTGTTATTGGGAGGTGGTGGAGCCGTTAAGAGATGGAGCCTATTGGGAGGTCTTTAGGTCATTGCGGGGGCATGCCCTTGGAGGGAATATTGGGACCCCAGCCCATGTGTCTTTCATGTCCCAGCTGTGAGGTAGATGGACTTCCTCCTCCATGTGCTCCCACCATGATGTATTGTTTCCCCACAGGCCCAAAAGCAACAGGGCCAACCATGGACTGAAACCTCCAAGACTGTGAGCCGGGTAAATCTTTCTGCCTTTTAGGTCGATTATCTCTGGTATTTTGTTCCAGTAATGCAAAACTGACAAACACAGATGGGATGTTCATATAAAGTGGTAGTGTATAGTAAATGCTTTATAGATATTAGTTACCATTCCTACTACTTATCATTAATACATAGTAGGTAGTCAATAAAGGTTTGGAAATGAGTGGATGGAGGATTGCATTAGGTGCTGTAATTTAAGCCTGTATGTATATTGATTCTCCTATCTATATGAAAGGAGAACCTTCTGTAGCATGAGCAAGATTTTCATCGGGAAAAAGTGCTCTTTGAATTTAGAACCTCATAGGCTTTAAAAGTGTTTCTCTGCCTAATATGACATGTGTGTGCGTGTATATATATATATATTTTTTTTCTGCTATTGGGGATTGAACCCAGGGGCATCCTATCTCCATGCAACACCCCCAGCCCTATTTATTTTGAAACAGGGTCTTGCTAAGTTGCTGAGGCTGGCCTTGAATATGCAACTCTTCTGTCTCAGCCTCCCAAGTACTGGGATTACAGGCACATGACCTTCCATTTAAAAGAGCTGGCCACAGCCTCTCCATGATGCCACCAGCAGGGCAAGCCATGTTGCCATGTCTCCCTTGCCTCCTTCCCAAGGCTAGGAGATAATGGGACAGGGTCAGGATGGCAGTGTGAGGATGCTGGTGGAGGTCACGGTAGTGAGAAGGAGAGTGGGTCTGGGAGGGGAATGTGAGTGTGCGAAGATGGTGCCGGCCAGGCACCACCCAGATAACTTCTGTGGGCTCTCCCTGCTCTGAAATGGGTAACTGCCTCTCTTTTTTCTGAATGACCAAACCTAGGATGAGCTTGTTGCTTTAGAGGCGAGCAGAAAGCTCCCGATTTTCCCAGGCGGCTCCTGAGGACTGGGCCTCCAGTGCCATCTGCTCAGGGGGAGGACCAGTTGCCCTGTTTCCTCATCATCCTGAGCTGATTAACATGAGGGAGTCAGGGATGGTGACCAGTGTCACAGATTTCTGCCACCTTGCGATGCTGGCTCTGGCTATGACGGGCACCAGCCATAGAAGGCCTGCAGTGTGATGAGACACTGGAACCATCTTGGCTGATGTATCACACAGGCCACCTACATGCCAGACCAGACAATTGCAGAGGAGGGACCCAGGGACTGTCTGAGACTGTATGGGGAGCCGTCCAAATCCACCAGGTCCTTACACAGTGCGTCTCCTTGCATCTGTGTACACACGGCCCCAAGAAGGTGGGAAAGTTGGAGCGCAGTGTTATCTTAAACCACAGAAACATTGATCGTTTGGGAGAAGACCCTCACTTGAGGATGGCTTCACAAAAAAATCAAGAATAGTGATTCATGTAATGGCTGCAAACCAGAGAGCTGGACTGACAGTTAGACAACTGGAGGGACAGGAGGAAAAGACGTTTGGGAAGAGAGAGCACAGTGTAATCTTCTGGGACTGAGATTTATTACTGAACATTGGAAAAAAAAAACCTACAAGTTGAGAGACATTTTGTTTACACCCCAAATCCTGCAATGTCCTTTTCTTTGATTTTTTTCATACAAATCTTAGGGGCAAGTTACATTGTTAGCACATGACCTACATTTACTTCTAGTGTTGCCCCCCAAAAACAATCCATCAAATATTTCCTCAAAGCTCTGGAAAAAGGGATGAAAGGCATATTTTAAAAGGTGGGTGTGTATGTGCAAAACATGTTTGTTTTAAAAAGATCTGAAATGCTGTAGAAATGATTAGCCATGTGCACGAACCCAAATAATGAATACCAAATGGTATAATATCCTTTCCGAGTCCTGCTTCAAAACAATGTGAATGAGACATTAAATTCTACCATCCTTCTCTTTTTTTGCCTCTGGTTACTGCTGATTTCATAATAATCACTATTACCCTCTTGGCATGAATTTAATGTCCCTATATAAAGTCACCCACCTAACACAGATTCTTACCTTTCAGATACTTCATGCCTTTAACTATTATACTACTTGCTTCCCAGAGGGCCCTGGAAATATTAACTCGAGCATTTTCATTAGCTGAAATAAATTAAATGCTTGTTTAAATGTGCAACAATATTGAAAAAGCTGCTAGCTACATGCTACCGCATCCCTGGGAGTAATTTATGTAGAATAGGTAAAGAGGTTCTCATTTGCTGGATTCAGACTTCTGACCCCATTGTGTTGTGCCTTTGCAGATGGACAGGGCTCTTCTAGAATACAGTGCTTGAATTTAGAGGAAAACTCTAAATTCTTGGGATAACGAAGACAAGGCTGAAAGTGAGGTGGTGTGGAGGCTCTGTGTGAGGGTGTTCTCCACTGAATTTCTGCAAGTAGAAAATTGTTGGATCATACTGCACTTTTCTCTTGGTAGCTCTAGAGGATTAGTTCCAGGGCCCATCAAGGATACCAAAATCTGAAGATACTCAAATTTATCATATAAAATAGCATTTTCATAGGAACTATGCACATATACTTTTAGTCACCTCTAGTACCTACTGCAATGTAAAAGAAATGGGAATTGTTGTTATACTGTATTGTTTAGGGAACAACGACAAGAAAAAAAAGTTGGTATGTGTTCAGTACAGATGTACTTTTAAAATATATTTTTAAATATATTTAAAATATATTTTTGATCCATGAGTGGTCATGTAACCCAAGGCTACAGAGGGCTGACTGTGCTAATAATAATTTGCATTACCTTATAGAATTTCCTTTCTCACCAAGTACGTTACGATCAGAGAAGTTGAGGTTGGCTAAAGGACTTTTTTGAATGAGCCCTAGGCTCAAGAACCAGTTAAAGAACTAACAAACAAGGTGAAGAGTGTTTTCCAAGAGGTTTAATTCTCTTAAACTGAAACAGTCATGTTCCCTGGCTCTGGGGAACTCGCACAAAACCCACATGTTTGTTTACTAAAACATTCGCTTGATGATGCAGGAGGCTCAGCCCGTGTAATCCCAGCCATGAGATGTTCAGATGCTGAACATGTAATGCACGCATATTATTTGCCATTGACATATGTAAATATAAAATACAACAATCAGTAATGCAAATGTCTCCATCAAATCTAGGGGCTGGAAAACACATTTGAGATGTCACGTACTGGATCAGCTCCTCTCCTTTAAAGTAGGACTGTGGATCTGCTGTCTTTGAGGTCATCTGTGGGAGGTTTAATCCCGTGGTCATGAACCCAGTTTCTGGGTGAGGATCTTGTAGAAGTTTAGCAGTGCTTCTGGTGTTCAGAGGAGACTGAGGACCATTGGACTAATCCAGTGGCCTCTCTTGGCTCTTGTCTTCCTAGTGTCTCTGCTGCGTGTCATATAGCTGAAGTCTTTGTTTCCTTCCCTCTTCTTGGCTACTTTTCCTTTCCTAACCAAAGTTATGTTGGGTATATGTTTTTCCTTTCTATGCTCTTCCTGGGTGTCCTTCCCTGCCTCAATCGTGGGTGCTCATACTGCTTCTGATTCCCTCACCTGTCCTGCTGTGTGTTTGTCTCAGAGTCACATAAAACTGAACAAGTCCTTTTTTTTTTTTGGTACTGGGGATTGAACTCAGGGGCATTCTACCTCTGAGTCAGACCCTCCAGCCCTGTTTTATTTTTTTATTTTGAAACAGGGTCTCACTAAGTTGCTAAGAAGTTACTGAGGCTGGTCTTGAACCTGGGATCCTCCTGTCTCAGCCTCCCAAGTACTGGGATGACAGGCATGTGCCACCATACCCGGCTATGAACAAGTCTTAAACTTCATCCTCTTCCTCACCTCCACTAGGCATCCTTTCCATTTATCTTATTATAGATGTGCCCTTCTTACTCCTGCCTGAGTACGCTGATGCCGTTGGCTTAACTCAGCTGACTTCCGCCATCCCCTAAGCCTAGCTAGCTCTTTGTACCTCTCTTCCATACTCACCGTCTGTGCCTGAGTCAAGATTCCTTAGCACCTAAGCCCATTTGACTGCAGTCTTCCTCTGCACGCAGAGCTGGGGCATAAAGTGGAATGTTTGGTGGGTCTGGAGTCGGGGTGAATACTAGACCCAAATTTGCATTTCATTAAAACACCTCAAAGCTCTAGGACCTTAGTAACACACATCATCTCTCTGGGCCTCTATTTCACCACCTGTAAAATAAGAAGTTGTATTTTATAAATGGAATAACTATAAATAAAGATGAATCTATATAGGATTTGCATAAATTCCATATAGATTTGGGTTTCTTGGCCTTAGGCTGAAACCAGCATTAAAGTATGCTGGTGAAAAGGTTAGAAAGAGATGGCGTACCTCCTGTGGTTTCCCATATTACTATCACCCATATCCTTCTATATCGGTTTATTCCATGATTCCTGTTCTAATCTAAACATCCAGAATTTTTTTTTAATTATCAGCAAAACTTTGTCTGCTCAACACTTACCTTGCCAAAAATGTTTGACAAATGCCTAATTTGAAAAATTAGCTTGCTGTCTTTGAGCTACTATTAGGTCCAAAAGAAGTTCATAAGTGGTATGCTAGGATTGAAAAATCAGACAATCCAGGGTAGTCTGCATAAGCTATGTGCTTTCCCCCAAAGAGTGTTGAGCAGTCTTCCTGGTGTCCTCTCATTTGTCCTTGTGATTCTTTTTTTTTTTTTTTTTTTTGTGGTACCGGGGATTGAACCCAGAGGTGTTCTACCTCCGTGCTACACCCCTGGCCCTATTTTTTATACTTTATTTTGAAACCAGGTCTCACAGAGTTGCGGAGGGCCTCACTAAGTAGAGAGAGAGAGAGAGAGCGAGCTGAGGCTGGCCGCGAACCCGGATCCTCTGGTCTCCGCCTCCCAAAGTACTGGGATTACAAGTGTGCGCCACCACACCCAGCTTGTCCTTGTGATTCTTAAGCTTCGGGATCATTCATAACGTTCTTGGCAACTTGCAACTTGAGAAACTGAGGTACGGCTACTTCATACTTCATCAGCTTCTCTCCCAAGGACAACTGAAAAACACTGTAGGGAGAATGCTAACGATTTGGGGGCCCTGACTATAGATGCTAAAAAAATTTATTCATGGCAGGGCAGAATACATTACTATTCCCAGAACATTGCCAACAGCAAAGAGATTATGCCCGGCATTAAGTACAGCCCTGTTTCCCTTCTCCTTTGCTTTGAAAATCCCATGCGAGAAAGCAGTGGGATCTTCCCCCACTTCAGGCCAAATTAGGTCAGGAAAACTTTTACTTTGAACCTCCTAAGTCATGGAATGAGCTGAGAAGGGGTAGAAAATCCATGACCTGTGCAATTATTGAGTCACTAAGGTTTTCGTCTGAAGAGCGCTGGGTGTGTTTTTGCACAGCGTGGGCAGGAAATGGGAGCGAGAGGGAAAATCGCTTCCCGGATAGGATGTTTCTCCATGTGTTCAGAGATGGGAAGGAATGTCAGTCATTTGCTAAGAGGCATAGAGGCTGTAAAGGAGAGAAGCCTTGGCGGCCACGTGCCTAAATCACTTGTTTCTGTGTTTTAATGAGCCCGTCAAAGAAGTAATGGATGCCAGCCCTTTTTCTGCTGTTTTTAAGAGGTGGTGTTTGGAGTGAGGGGTTTGGGAGAAAGTCAGAGGGCGGGCAACTCAATTTGGTGGGAGAGTATTCCAGCCGTGCAGGGGAAGAGTGCGCAGAGGGGAAAAGTCGCCCCCTTTCCAGACAATGAGACTTCTCCTCCCCCACTGAGCTCATCCACCAGGGGCCACGCTGCTCTTTTTTTGTACATCTTAACTTAGAAGAGCCTGCTGGGAAAGTGGCAGATGAATCACCTGTCACTAAGAGTAGGTGTTCTTAGCACGGAGGAAAGTGGCAGGTGGCGGTGAATTACCAACACACTTTTACAAGTGACCGCGGCGCCATTACTTAGCGCCCCTGACTTTAGGTGCTCAGTGTGTGAGGTCCTGTGAAAGTCCGGGAGCACCCGTGGGCGGCCATTGTGGCTGGATTCCTCCCTGGGGGAATGGCAGGGGGGCCTTCCTTCTGCTTTGTGCAGCTGAGTTCAAGTCACTGAAGTGCTCTGGAGTTAAACTTTTCACTCTACACACTCGAGAGCTTCATAATTGAGCATCTCTCCGCTAAGAGAGGGAGAAGAAAGCTTTAAAAACAAAGCACACCTGGCTTGATTATGGGGTGAACACACAGGAGTGGGATCCTCCCTCAAGGAACTTGGGGCCTGCTGTGGCGATTCTCAGCCATAGCTGCACTTTGAAATCACTGATGCCCACTCCCTCTATGGAGATGTTGAGTTCCTTTTTCAGGGTGTGTTCTGACCACTGGGATTTTTTGTAAATCTCCCCACGTTCTAATATGCTGCCAAGGTTAAGATGCACTGGGTCTAGCCAGGTATGGTGGCGCACGCTTCTAATCCCAGTACTTGGAAGGCTGAGACAGGAGGATCACAGGTTTGCAGCCAACCTCAGCAACATAGTGAGGCCCTCTGCAACTTAGTGAGACCCTGTTTCAAAATAAAAAAATAAAATAAGGCTGGGGGTGTAGCTCAGAGGTAGAATGCCCCTGGATTCAATCCTTAATACCACAAAAAAAAAAAAAGATGATGATGCACAGGTCTAAGTGTAGTAGCTCCCAAACTTAGCTGCCAATCAGATTCACCAAAGGAATTTTTAAAAATATAGATTCCTGGGTCCCAGCCCAGATGTACAGAATCTTGGAAAACTACAGAGAATGCATATTTTTGTAGTGTCACACGTATTTCTGATAATGGACTCGGGACCATCACTGTAGTCTACTATTGTGCAATTGTGACCTGGAGGCATGGTGTTTTAATATCACCCTATAGACAAAGGCATTTTTACTGCTTCAAGTTTAATGGACAAGTGTGTTTGTACAAGTTGAACATCCCTAATCTTGAAAATCCCACGTTTGAAATGCTACAAAATCTGAATCTTTCGAGTGCTGACATACTGCTCTAGGTGGAAAATTCTACCCGCGACCTCATGTGACGGGTCTTGGTCAAAACACAGGCACACTAAAAATATTGTAGAAGATTATCTTCGGGCTAGGTGTATAAGTTGTATGTGAAACATACATGAATTTCATGTCTAGACTTGGTTGGGTCCCATCCCCCATGATAGCTCATTATGTGCATGCAAATATCCCCAAACTCAAGAAAATCCCAAATCTGAAATCTAATAATGGTGGATCAGGGATACCCTACCTGTGGTTGTTTTTCACAAGAATTTCACAGCTTCTAAAGCCACCAATCAACCAGCAGTGTTCTTGTAAATCCATGCGTTGAATTAAAACATCACTTTCCACACTGTCCTCGAGGAAATTTTCAAATAGGCTGTGCAATAGAAAACCAAAGTCAGCCGGGTGTGGTGGCGCACCCTTGTAATCCCAGTACTTTGGGAGGCGGAGACCAGAGGATCCCGGTTCGCAGCCAGCCTTAGCTCGCTCTCTCTTTCTCTCTCTCTCTCTCTCCCTCTCTCCCTGTCTCTCTCTCTCT